>CBVK0100240784.1:0-13372 GCA_900067695.1 Picea abies | reverse complement strand
TTTAGACACTTAGGAGTTAGTTAAGATCTACTTGGTGTAATATGTAGTTAGGTAAAAGTGTCTTTCTTAGTGTGTTTCTTTAATATGCATTAGTATGCATTTGTAGTTAGGAAATCTGACGGTCACGATATGTTCCCGACATAGAGTGATCTAACGGTTCATACTCTCCTCAATCTTAACGGCCATTGATCCATGGATTAACACTCCATTGGTCCATGATCTCTATTTAAATAGCATGGAGGGTCATTTGCCGATGATCGATTGTGAGAAACTCTCTTTTAAAATCTCTTTGTAATCTCTTTCTTTGCATTAATAAACTGCTCCAAGCAGCTGCATTGGTTGGGGCCGTGGATGTTTCCTTGTAGGGGTTTTACCACGTGAAAACATCGGTGTATTGATATTTGATCTAGTTATGTGAGTGGTTACTTAAGGTGTTCATCCTCTGTTGGAATACTTGTGTTGTCGAACATTGCTCTTAGTACCCCCTTCTCCTTGTTGATATGGCACGAGTGTCAAACTTTTATTTTTCTTATTAGCCCTTTGTATTTCTTAAAGTATCACTCTTTTTTTTATAGCATAGGTGTTGAACTTTTGTTTTCCTTAGTACCCCTTTCTCTTAGCTGACGTGTCACCCTTGCTTAGTCAACATATCTTTTGACCTCTTCTTTATCTTAGTAAACGTTTCTCCTTAGTGACATGGCATGGGTGTCAAAAAAAAAAATTTCTTAGTACCCCTTTCTCTTTGTTGACATGTCACTATTTTTTTTGTTGCATAGGTCTTGAACTTTTCTTTTCATTCGTACCTTGTGCTCTTAGGTGACATGTCACCCTTTCTATGTTGGCATAGCTTTCGACCTCTTCATTTTCTTAGTGCACCTTTCTCTTCATTGACAGGGCACCGGTGTCAAACTTTTATTTTTCTTAGTACTCCTTTATCTTTGTTTTCATGTTAACCTTTTTTGTGTGGCATCAGTGTTGAACTTCTCTTTTACTCAATACCTCTTACTTTTGGGCGACGTGTCACCTTGTTGAGTTGGCATAGCCTTCAAACTCTTTGTATTCATAGTACCCCTTTATCTCTATTGACGTGTCATACGTTTTTGTGTGGTGTGGTTGTTGAACTTCTCTTTTCCTTAGTAACCCTTTCTTTTAGGCGATCTCTCACCCTTGCTAAGTTGGAAGGAATTTTCACCTCTTCATTTTCTTAGCATCCTTTTCTCCTTGTCGGCATGGCATGGTTGTCAAACTTTTATTTTTCTCAGTATCCATTTATCTTTGTTGACGTGTCACGCTTTTTTGTGTGACATAGGTGTTGAACTTCTCTTTTCCTTAGTACCCCTTGTTCTTAGGTGAGTGTCACCCTTGATGAGTTGGCATAGAATTCAAACTCTCCCTTTTCTTGGTACCCCTTTCTCCTTGTTGACATGGCACGAGTGCCAAACTTTTATTTTTCTTAGTACCCCTTTATTTGTGTTGACGTGTCACCCTTTTTCGTGTTGCAATGGTTTTGAACTTCTCTTTTCCTTAGTATTTGTTGCTCTTTGGTGACATGTCACACTTTCTTAATTGGAATAGCTTTTGACCTCTTCATTTTCTTGGTACCCCTTTCTCCTTGTTCACATGGCACAAGTTTCAAACTTTTATTTTTCTTAGTACCCATTTATCTTTATTGGCGTGTCACTTGTTTTTGTTTGCCATAAGTGTTGAACTTCGATTTTCCTTACTAACCCTTATTCTTAGGTAACGTGTA
Source organism: Picea abies (assembly GCA_900067695.1). Classification (NCBI taxonomy): domain Eukaryota; kingdom Viridiplantae; phylum Streptophyta; class Pinopsida; order Pinales; family Pinaceae; genus Picea; species Picea abies. The sequence continues at coordinate 11,622 of CBVK0100240784.1, read as the reverse complement.
ACACTTGTTGAGTTTTCATAGCATTCGACCTCTTCATTTTCTTAGTACCGCTTTCACCTTGTTGGCATGGCACAATAGTCAAACGTTTATTTTTCTTAGTACCCCTTTATCTTTGTTGACGTGTCACCCTTTTTTTCTATGGCAAAGGTGTTGAACTTCTCTTTTCTTTAGTACCCCTTTCTCTTCGGTAGTGTGTCACCCTTGATATGTTGGCATAGATTTTGACCTCTTCATTTTCTTAGTACCCCTTTCTCCTTGTGTACATGGCAGAGGTCTCAAGCTTTTATTTTTCTTGGTACCCCTTTATCTTTGTTGACGTGCCACTATTTTTTGTGTTGCAAAGGTGTTGAACTTCTCTTTTCATTAGTACCCCTTTATCTTAGTGGAAATGTCACCCTTTCTAAGTCGCAATATATTTCGAGCTCTTCATTTTCTTAGTACCCCTTTCTCCTTGTTGACATGGTACATGTGTAAAACTTTTATTTTTCTTAGTGCCCCTTTATCTTTGTTGACGTATCAACCTTTTTTTTGTGCATAAGTGTTGAACTTCTCTTTTTTGTAGTACCCATTGCTCCTAGGTTACCTGTCACACTTGCTGAGTTGGCATAGATTTTCACCTCTTCATATTCTTAGTACCCCTTTCTCCTTGTTGACAAGGAATGGGTGTCAAGATTTTATTCTTCTTAGTACCCCTTTATCTTTCAAGACATCTCACCCTTTCTTGTGTGGCATAGTTGTTGAACTTCTCTTTTCCTTAGTATCCCTTGCTCTTAGGTGACATGTCACCCTTGAAAAGTTTGCATAGCTTTTGACCTCTTTATTTTCTTAGTACCCCTTTCTTGTTGTTGACGTGACACGGGTGTCATATTTTATTCTTCTTAGTACCCATTTATCTATGTTAACGAGTCACCTTTTTTTGTGCAGCATAGGTATTGAACTTCTCTCTTCCTCAATACCCCTTTCTCTTAGGCAATGTGTCTCCCTTGCTAAGTTTGCATAGCCTTTGACCTATTTATTTTCTTAGTACCACTTTCTCCTTGGTGACATGGCACTGGTGTCAAAATTTTAATTTTCTTAGTACCCATTTATTTGTGTTGACGTGTCGCCCTGCTTTGTGGGGCATAGGTGTTGAACTTCTCTTTTCCTTAGTATCCCTTGCTCTTAGTTGTAATGTCACCCTTTTCTAAGTTGCGATAGATTTCAAGCTCTTCATTTCCTTAGTACCCCTTTCTCCTTGTTGACATGGCACATGTGTGAAACTTTTATTTTTCTTATTACCCCTTTATCTTTGTTGACGTATCACCCATTTTTTGTTGTGCATAGGTGTTGAACTTATATTTTTCGTAGTACCCCTTGCTCTAAGGTGACATGTCACACTTGTTGAGTTGGCATAGCTTTTGACCTCTTCATTTTATTAGTACCCATTTCTCCTAGTTGACATCACACAGGTGTAAATATTTTATTATTCTTAGTACCCCTTTATCTTTGTTGGCATCTCACCCTTTTTTGTCTAGCATAGTTGTTGAACTTATATTTTCCTTAGTACGTCTTGCTCTTAGGTGACGTGTCACCCTTGCAAAGTTTACATAGCTTTTGACCTCTTATTTTTCTTAGTACCCCTTTCTCCCTGTTGACATGGTATGGGTGTCAATATTTTATTCTTCTCAGTACCCCTTTATATTTTTTAACATGTCACCCTTTTTGTGGGGCATAGGTATTGAACTTCTCTTTTCCTCAGTACCCCTTTCTTTTAAGCGACGTGTCACCCTTGTTGACTTGGCATAGATTTCAACCTCTTTGTTTTCTTAGCACCACATTATCTTTGTTGATGCATCACCATTTTTTATGTGGCATAGTTGTTGAGCTTCTCTTTTCCTTAGTACCCCTTGCTCTTTTGTGATATATCACCCTTGTTTAGTTTGCATAGATTTCAACCTCTTTGTTTTCTTAGTACCCCTTTCTCCTTGTTGATGTGGAAGGAGTGTCAAGTATTTATTTTTCTTAGTACTCATTCTTCTTTGTTGAACTTCTCTTTTCCTTAGTACCCCTTTCTCTTAGGTGATGTGTCACCCTTGTTCAATTGGATTAACTTTCGACCTCTTTATGTTCTAGGTACCCATCTCACCTTGTTGACATGGCATAAGTTCCAAACTTTTGTTTTTCTTAGTACCCCTTCATATTTTTTCATGTGTCAACCTTTTTTGTGGCATAGGTGTTGAACCTCTCTTTTCATTGGTACCCATTGTTCTTAGGCGACATGTCACCCTTTCTGAGTTGGCATAGTTTTCGACATCTTTGTTTTCTTAGTACCTCTTTCTCCCTATTGAGATGGCACAACTATTGATGTGTCACCCTTTCTTGTGTGGCATAGGTGTTCCTTAGTACCTGATTCACTTGGGTGGCATGCCACCCTTGCTGAGGTTGAATAACTTTCAATCTCCACATTTTCTTAGTACCTGTTTCTCCTTGTTGGCATGGCATGGGTGCCAAACTTTTAATTTTGCTAGCACCCATTTATCTTTTTTCACATGTCACCTACTTTTATGTTGCATAGTCATTGAACTTCTCTTTTTGTTAGTAACCCTTTCTCTTAGGTGACATGTCACCCTTTCTGAGTTGGCATAGCTTTCAACCCTTTCATTTCTTAGCAACCCTTTCTCCTTGTTGACATGCAACAGGTATCAAACTTTAATTTTTCATAGTACCACTTTATCTATGTTGATGTGGCACCTTTTTTTGTGTGGCAAAGGTGTTGAACTTGTATTTTCCTTAATACCCCTTGCTCTTTGGTAAAATGTCACGCTTGCTGAGTTGGCATAACTTTCAACCTCTTTGTATTCTTAGTACCCCTTTCTCCTTGTTGACATGGCACATGTGTCAAACTTTTATTTTTCTTAACACCCATTTATATTTGTTGACATGTCACCCTTTTTTGTGTGGCATAGGTGTTGGACTTGTCTTTTCCTTAGTACTCCTTTCTCTTAGGTGACGTGTCACCCTTGCTAAGTTGGCATAGATTTCCATCTCTTCGTTTTCTTAGTACCCCTTTATCCTTGTTGACATAGTACAGGTGTAAAACTTTTATTTTTCATAGTACCACTTGATCTTTGTTTAGGTGTCACCCTTTTCTGTTATGCATAGTTGGTGAACTTCTCTTTTCTTTAGTACCCCTTGTTCTTAGGAGAATTGTCACCCTTTCTGAGTTGGCATAGCTTTTGAACTATTTTTTTTCTTAGTACCTCTTTCTCCCTATTAACATGGCATGGGTTCCAAGATTGTATTTTTCTCAGTACCCCTTTATCTTTGTTGACGTGTTACCCTTTTTTGTGTGGAATAGATGTTGACCTTCTCTTTTCCTTAGTACCCATTTCTCTTAGGAGATGTGTCATGCTTGTTGAGTTGGTATAACATTCAATCTCTTCATTTTCTTAGTAAACCTTTCTCCTTTTCGACATAGCATGGGTGTCAAACATTTTATTTTCTTAGTACCCATTTAGCTTTGTTGATGTGTCACCCTTTTTTGTGTGGCATATGTGTTGAACTTATATTTAACTTAGTATCACTTGCTCTTATGCGATGTGTCACCCTTTTTTATGTGGCATAGGTGTTAAACTTCTCTTTTCCTTAGTACCCATTTTTCTTTGGTGATGTGTTACCCTTGCCGAGTTGGCATAGCTTTCAAACTCTTTGTTTTCTTAGTACCCCTTTTTCCTTGTTGACATGGTACATGTGTCAAATATTTATTTTTCTTAGTGCCCATTTATCTTTGTTGATGTGTCACCCTTTTTTGTGTGGCATAAGTGTTAAACTTTTATTTTCCTTAGTAACCCTTGCTCTTAGGTGTTGTGTCACCTTGTTGAGTTGGCATAGATTTTGACCTCTTCATTTTTTTAGTAGCCCTCTCTCCTTGTTGAAATGGCACGAGTGTCAAACTTTTATTTTTCTTAGTACCCCTTTATCCTTGTTGATGTGTCACCCCTTTTTGTGTCGCATAGGTATTGAACTTCTCTTTTCCTTACAACCCCTTTCTCTTAGGTGACAAGTCACCCTTGCTGAGTTGGCATAGCTTTCGTACACTTCGTTTTCTCAGTACCCCTTTCTCCTTGTTGACATGGCACAGGTTTCAAGCTTTTAATTTTCTAAGTACCCATTTATTTTTGTTGATGTGTCACCCTGTTTTGTGTGGCATAGGTGTTGAACTTCTCTTTTCCTTAGTATGAATTGCTCTTAGGAGACATGTCATATTTTCTGAGTTGCAATAGCTTTCGACCTCTTCATTTTCTTAGTATCCCTTTCTCCTTGTTGACATGGCACAGGTGTCAAACATTTATTTTTCTTAGTACCCATTTGTCTTTGTTGACATGTCACCCTTTTTTGTGTGGCATAGGTGTTGAACTTCTCTTTTCCTTAGTATCCCTTTCTCTTACGTGATGTTTCACCCTTGTTGAGTTGGAATAGATTTTGACCTCTTCATTTTCTAAGTACCCCTCTGGCCTTGTTGACATGGCACATGTGTCAAACTTTTATTTTTCTTAGTACCCCTTTATCTTCATTGATGTGTCGCCCTTTTTTGTGTAGCATAGGTGTTGAACTTATCTTTTCATTAGTACCCCTTGATCTTAGGCGATGTGTCACCATTTATGAGTTGGAATAGATTTCGACCTCTTTTTCTTCTGTGTACCTCTTACACCATGTTGGCATGGCATGAGTGTCAATATTTTATTTTTCTTAGTACCCCTTTATCTTTGTTGACGTGTCACCCTTTTTTGTGTGGCATAGGTGTTGAAATTCTCTTTTCCTTACTACCCATTTCTCTTAGGCGAAATTTCACCCTTGCTGAGGTTGAACAACTTTAAATCTCTTTGTTTTCTTAGTACTCGTATCTCCTTGTTTACATGGCATGGGTGTCAAAATTTTAATTTTTTTACAACCCATTAATCTTTGTTGATATGTCACCCTGTTTTGTGCGGCATAGGTGTTGAACTTCTCTTTTCCCTAGTACCCCTTTCTCTTAGGTGACGTGTCACCCTTTCTAAGTTGGCATAGATTTCGACATCTACATTTCTTAGCACCCCTTTCTCCTTGTTGACATGGCTTGAGTGTCAAACTTTAATTTTTCTTAATACTTCTTTATCTTTGTTCATGTATCACCCTTTTTTGTGTGGCATAGGTGTTGAACTTGTATATTCCTTACTACCTCTTATTATTTGGTGACATGTCACCCTTGCTGAGTTGGCATAGATTTCAACCTCTTTGTTCTCTTAGTGCCTCTTTCTTCCTTTTTACATTGCATGGGTGTCAAGCTTTTATTTTTCTTAGTACCCCTTTATATTTGTTGATGTGTCACCCTTTTTTGTGTCGAATACATTTTGAGCTTATTTTTCCTTAGTACCCCTTGCTCTTAGGTGACATGTCACCCTTACTAAGTTGGAATAGCTTTCGTCCTCATTGTTTCTCAATACCCCTTTCTCCTTGTTGACATGGCATATGTGTCAAGCTTTTAATTTTCTTAGTACTCATTTATCTTTGTTGACGTGTCACCCTGTTTTGTGTGGCATAGGCGTTGAACTTCTCTTTTCCTTAGTAACCCTTACTCTTAGGCGAAGTGTCACACTTTCTGAGTTGGGATAGCTTTTGACCTCTTCATTTTCTTAGTACCCATTTCTCCTTGTTGACATGACGCATGTGTCAAACATTTATTTTTCTTAGTACCCATTTATCTTTGTTGACATGTCACCCTCTTTTGTGTGGCATAGGTGTTGAATGTTTCGTTTACTCGGAACCCCTTGCTTTTAGGTGATGTGTCACCCTTGCTAAATTGGCATAAATTTTGACCTCTTTGTTTTCTAAGTACCCCTCTTTCCATGTTGACATGGCACGAGTGTAAAACTTTCATTTTTCTTAGTACCCCTTTATCTTTGTTGATGTGTCACCCTTTTTTGTTTGGAAGAGGTGTTGAACCTATCTTTTCCTTAGTACCCCTTGCTGTTATGCGACATGTCACCCTTTCTGAGTTGGCATAGGTTTCAACCTTTTTATTTTCTTAGTACCTCTTTCACCGACATGTCAATAGTGTCAAGATTTTATTTTTCTTAGTACCACTTTATCTTTGTGGACATGTCACCCTTTTTTGTGTGGAATAGGTGTTGAAATTCTCTTTTCCTTACTACCCATTTCTCTTAGTACTCCTTTCTCATTTTTAACATGGCATGCATGTCAAACTTTTGATTTTGTTACAACCCATTAATATTTTTTGATGTGTCACCCTGTTTGTGTCGCATAGGTGTTCAACTTATCTTTTCCCTAGTACCCTTTTCTCTTAGGTGATGTCTCATCCTTTCTAAGTTGGTGTATTTTTTGACCTCTTCATTTCTTAGCACCCCTTTCTCCTTACTGACATGGCACGAGTGTCAAACTTTAATTTTTCTTAGTACCTCTTTATCTTTGTTGACTTGTCACCCTTTTTTGTGTGGCATCGGTGCTGAACTTGTATTTTCCTTAGTACCCCTTCTTGTTTGGTGACATGTCACCCTTGTTGAGTTGGCATAGCTTTCGACCTATTTGTTTTCTTAGTACCTCTTTCTCCCTTTTGACATGGCACGAGTGTCAAGCTTCTATTTTTCTTAGTACCCCTTTATCTTTATTGACCTGTCACCCTTTTTTGTGTGGCATAGGTGTTGAACTTCTCTTTTCCCTAGTACCCCTTGATCTTAGGTGACTTGTCACCCTTGCTGAGTTGACATAGCTTTCTCTTCATTTTCTCAGTACCCCTTTCTCCTTGTTGACATGCCACATGTGTCAAACTTTTGATTTTCTTGGTACCCATTTATCTTTGTTGACGTTTCACCCTATTTTGTGTTGCATAGGTGTTGAACTTCTCTTTTCCTTAGTACCCCTTGCTATTAGGCGATGCGTCACACTTTCTGAGTTGGCATAGCTTTCGACCTCTTCATTTTCTTAGGACCACTTTCTCCTTATTGACATGGCACATGTGTCAAACATTTATTTTTCTTAGTACCCATTTATCTTTGTTGTCATGTCACCCTTTCTTGTGTGGCATAGGTGTTGAAATTATCTTTTCCTTAGTAGCCCTTGCTCTTAGGTGATGTGTCACCCTTGCTGAGTTGGCATAGTTTTTGACCTCTTCATTTTCTAAGTACCCCTCTCACCTCGTTGACATGGCACGGGTGTCAACCTTTTATTTTTCTTAGTACCCCTTTGTCTTTGTTGACGTGTCACACTTTTTTCTATGGCATAGGTGTTGAACTTATCTTTTCCTTAGTACACCTTGATGTTAGGTGACGTGTTCCCCTTGTTGAGTTGGCATACCTTTCAATCTAATTTTTTTCTAAGTACCTCTTTCACCTTGTTGACATGGCACGAGTGTCAAGATTTTATTTTTCTTAGTACCCATTTATCTTTGTCGACGTGTCACCCTTTTTAGTGTGGAATAGGTGTTGAAATTATATTTTCCTTACTAGCCCTTTCTCTTAGTTCGTGTTTCAACCTTGTTGAGTTGGCATGGATTTCGATGTCTTCATTTTCTTAGCACCCCTTTATATTTTTTGATGTATCACCCTATTTTTTGTGGCATATCACCCTATGTTGGTGTATCACCCAATCACCTCTTTGTATTCTTAGTACGCATTTATCCTTGTTGACAAGGTACATGTGTCAAACTTTAATTTGTCTTAGTACCTATTTATCTTTGTTGACATGTCACCCTTTTTTCTGTGGCATAGGTGTTGAACTTGTATTTTCCTTATTACCCCTTGTTCTTTGGTGACATGACACCCTTACTGAGTTGGCATAGATTTTGACCTCTTTGTTTTCTTATTACCTCTTTCTCTCGTTTAACATGGCACATGTGTCAAAATTTATTTTTCTTAGTACCCCTTTATCTATGTTGACGTGTCACATGTTTTTGTGTGGCATAGATGTTGAACTTCTCTTTTCCTTAGTACCCCTTGCTCTTAGGTGACATGTCACCCTTGCTGAGTTGGCACAACTTTTCTCCTCTTCGTTTTCTCAAAACCCCTTCGTCCTTTTTGACATGGCACGGGTGTCAAACTTTTAATTTTCTTAGTACCCATTTATTTGTGTTGATGTGTCACCCTATTCTGCATGGCATAGTTGTTGAACTACTCTTTTCCTCAGTACCCCTTGCTCTTAGGTGATGTGTCACCCTTTTTGATTTGGCATAGATTTTGACCTCTTCATTTTTGAAGTACAACTCTTTCCTTGTTGACATGGAACGGGTGTCAAACTTTTATTTTTCTTAGTACCCATTTATCTTTGTTGATGTGTCACCCTTTTTTGTGTGGCATAGGTCTTGAACTTCTCTTTTCCTTAATACCCCTTTTTCTTAGGCAACGTGTCACCCTTACTGAGTTGGCATAGCTTTCGACCTCTTTGTTTTCTTAGTACCTCTTTCCCTTTGTTGGCATGGAATGCGTGTCAAGCTTTTATTTTTTTTAGTACCCCTTTATCTTTGTTGATGTGTCACCCTTTTTTGTGTGGCATAGGTTTTGAACTTATCTTTTCCTTACAACCCATTTCTCTTAGGTGACATGTCACCCTTGCAGAGGTTGAATAGCTTTTAATCACTTCATTTTCTTAGTACCTGTTTCTCCTTGTTCAGATGGCATGGGTGTCAAACATTTAATTTTGTTACAACCCATTAATCTTTGTTGACGTGTCACCTTGTTTTGTGTGGCATAGGTTTTGAACTTGTCTTTTCCCTATTACCCCTTGCTCTTAGATGACGTCTCACCCTTTCTGAGTTGGCATAGATTTCAACCTCTTCATTTATTTGCACCCCTTTCTCCTTGTTGACATGGCATGGCTGTCAAACTTTAATTTTTCTTAGTACCTCTTTATCGTTGTTGATGTGTCACCCATTTTTGTGTGGCATAGGTATTGAACTTTTCTTTTCCTTAGAACCATTTTCTCTTAGGTGATGTGTTGTTAGGGTCCTAACCCACACATAGGTAGAACAATATATTCAGATGTAATAAAGGTCAATATTAATAAGGCCTTTCAATAAAATAGAATAAGACGGATGTAAGAAGACCTAATAGAAGCTTCTACTTCTAAAGGGATCTTCCTCTAGATGCTTCTTTTTAGTATAAATAGGAGTCAGGGTATGAGAACCCTAGCTTGGATATTATTGTAATAGAGCTCTGCTCAACTGGAATTTGCCCCCTCGAAGAGGCCTGTGAACATTGCTTTCAGATTCAAAGTGTTATTTCTGTTGTTATTCTTATATCGTTTCAATGTTATTGTGGTGAATGTGCTAGTTATATTGCTATTATTCTGCCATTACTAGCATTTTATTTATGTTCTACATACATTTTATATCTGGTATATTACATGTGGTATTAGAGCACTTTCCTTGGCAGAAAGTGTGGGTTAAATTTTTTTCAGGGTAGAGACGTATTCCGGCGTCTTTAAGCCACAGAGATTTGTCGTTATGTGCATAAACCCACGGTTGAGGGATTCATACAGACAGGAAATACAAGTGGTACTTAAGCGCACATCTGTTGGACACCCTTGTAACCCCTGTTGGTACCCCTTTGAGTGGTAGCGCATCAAACAACACCTATGTACAGATCAACCTAGATTACTTGAAGCCCTCTTTAGATAAACCGATCGGTCGCTTGACTGCTATAGTGTCACCAAGAACAACACTCAGGAAGATACTCTCTAGTACCTGGGTAGTTAGGTAGTACAACTAAAGGTACAATCTATCCTCCTTAGTTAGTGCCCTAAGATATTGGGTCGAGTACTACTGTTGGACCACGCACGTATATCAGAGAGCTATAGCACAGGGCAAACCCTTGTCTGTAGAACCCTTGGGGACAAAAACATAAACAAATTAAAACATACAGGATCTATTGCCGTGCAACTGTGTTCGGGTTGCCAAGTAAATACACATTTCTTTCTGGTTAAGCATTTAGGCATTTCCTCTCTGCAGTATTCTTTTCAGTTCCCCCATCCTTATGGCCCATACTCGTAGCCAAGACTAGGAAGCTCACTTCAACACCTTGCAATCTGGTCTCATTGAGACCCAACAAGAAGTGAAACAACTCAGTGCCAATGTCGTCGCCATTAATACAACCATGCAGTCCTCAATGGGAGAAATCAAACAAGACCTCACCACCCAGCTTGAATCAGTCTTTTCGACACTCTGCACCAAACTGCATATCCCTACAGATAACCTTTCCTCTTCCTCACCCCCACATATTGAAGGTGACCATTACTCTCATTCCCATACCTTGCAGAACCATCACTTTCATTGTGACCTACGCCTTCCACGGGTGGATGTGACCAAATTTGATGGCTCGGACCCCACTGGTTGGGTAACCCAAATGGAACGTTACTTCTCTTTATACAACATTACAGATGACTTGACCAAACTCTGGTATGGTGTTCTCCATCTAGATCAAGAACATTGGCAATGGTGGCAATGGAGAAAAAATTCTCGTCAAGGGTATATTGCTAGGACACAATTTGTGGCAAAGCTTTATGAATGCTTTGACACTGACACCAACCATTTGGGCCCTTTGACAAAGATGAAACAATTAGGTACAATGGAAGACTTTATAGCTGCCTTTGAGCGCCTGGATTTTAGAACATAGGGCATGTTTGATGCCTTTTTCCGAGAGTGTTTTATCAGTGACCTCAAGGATGAAATTCAGGCCCATGTCCTCATGGCTCGGCTTGAGAGTTGAGTGGAGGCTACCAAAAGAGCTAAAGAAGCACAAAAGGTTGTATCTTCTCAAAACCGCAAACCCTCCTTCATTCGTCGCCCAAAACCAGTAAATCCCACTACTCCCTCTGCTCCACTAAAGATCCAAAAATTGACCTGGGCTAAAATGGTTGAACGCCAAATCAAAGGCCTTTGTTATAACTGTGATGACATATATTTCTCGGGCCACAAGTGTAAAGAACAAAATCTGTTTATGGCCATCTCCGAGGAGATTTCGGAAGAAGATGAAGAAACTCCCTCTATGTCTGAATCACCTAAATCCACTGACATAACCCCTCCCTCAAACCCTCCCGAAGTAGAACCACTCATTTCCCTCAATGCTCTCACTGGCTTCTCCGCTCCCCAAACCCTCAAGCTAATCGGTTACATCAAGCATCGGAAGGTCATCATTCTGGTTGATAGTGGCAACACCCATAATTTTATTCATCACCGCATTGCCCAAGAAACTCATTGCTACATCCATGCCGTCAATAATTTCCAAATCACGATTGTCAATGGTGGTTCCATGAAATGTGGAGGGTGTTGTGAAAATGTGCATCTCCAAATTGGTGACTACCACCTAAAATCCCATATGTTTGCTATCAACATGGGAGGTTGTGACATTGTGTTGGGTGCAGACTGGCTAAGGACTTTGGGTCCCATTCTCATGGATTCTAAAGACTTAACCATGCAATTCGACCAGGAGGGCCACCAATATAAGTTTCAAGGCATCACCATCGATTCACCTGAGATCATTAGTTTCCATCGCATGCAAAAGCTGCTCAAAAAGGGTCATTTTGGTGTTATCGCCCAAATCCATGCCATAGAAGCAACAGAGACACCCTCGGTACGACAAGACCTCCAAGCCATCC
>CBVK0100240783.1:0-13372 GCA_900067695.1 Picea abies | reverse complement strand
ACAATAATGAGTCATATTTACATCAAACAATATTGGGTCCATTACCCAAATGTTTGTGCTACGGGGCTTTCTTCAAGGGTTGACATCAATGACAACCAACCTTAATCAACATGAAAATGAGACCTTCGATGAAGAATAGTCTTTTGTATTTCAAAGCGTTGTTTTTGACAACCAATCCAAAATTTTAATTATTGAGAAAAAAGATGTAAAGAATAAAAAGGGGAAATCTCGCTAAGAGATTAACCTACGGAACATGCCACCTTCCCAAATTTTCCAATTTCACCGAGCAATTGGAGACGCTCTAGATGATTTTATCAGAGGCCTTGAAGCAGAGAACGCCAAGTTAAAGGAAAGAATTGAAGAATTAGAGGAAGTTTTAATTCCTCTTCCAGTATTTTCTAGTCCTTTAGCAATGATCGGGCCTACCACATCTGCAACAAAATTAAAAGGACCTGCAAGCCTACTCACATTAGCCAGAGGCTATGTGGAGAATAACATTAAGAAAATAATGGAATTAATTACAGAGGCATGGGAGATGTCAAAGAGCATGGTCTCTTTTGGAATGAGGGCACATGCCTTCCATGAATATTTGCAGGTACTTTTGAAAAACAAAGAAGGTTTTTACCTTGATGAGATTGTACCTTTTGGTCTTAAAGTTACCAATATGATAGAGATGAGAAGAAGAGAGGAGAATCTCCCTTCTCCGAACTAGATAAAGAAATTAAATTCATGCTGGAGGGAAAAGGTTAAGAACTTGAACATCATTGTCCAAGCATGCAACCAAGCCATAACTAAAAGAGAAGAATTATTCAAAAGGTTGACTGAGATAGACCTAGTCGAGAGCACCAATGAGGTCCAAGACCCTAAATTGATTCTCAACTCGTTGTTCCTAACCAAGCTATCCTTTGACGAACAAGTTGAGATATTCAAAGGGTTATCATTCAAAAAATTATATGGCATTCTTGAGTATAGTGAAGATGACGTGGAGAACTGGCTAGTGGATTACTCAGTGAAAAATCAAGATATTGAAGAAGCTTTGCAGAATATTTCCATTGATCTAAGGGACCTAGAGGGAAAGATTTTCAATATAAAAATCTAGCATGAAATCAACGTGGAACCAATGAGAAGCTACATCGAGGAGTGGTTTAAAAAGGTTGTCAACAAACTTACCAATGATGGGCAAAAGGCAGTTGAAATGGTTTCTATAACCATCGATGAAAGCCATAAAAGAACATTAGCAAGCAAATAACAGTCATAGGATACCATCATAGCAAGTCCATATTGATCACATCCTTCTTTCTTTATCAAGTCCTTCATCCAGTTATTCCACCTCTTTAAATAGAAAGGTTTAACTGAAGACTAATAATTTCCTTTTTCTTCTTACCAGGTCTTATCGTATTCTGTCGCACACTTTCTTCTTTCTATAAACTTAATTCTTATACATATTTGGTTTATGGTCCGTAGGAGCCCAATCCCATTCATTATGACAAACACATTTTAATTTCAGAGAATATGTACTGAACTATATACTTTTAGAAATTCCAAGAGAACTAATTTGGGAACAATCTCGACTGTACTTTGTAACCCGGTTTTTTGAATATAAAGTATTTGAGGTTGATCTATCGATATCTTTATTTGAGTTGCCCATGTATCACTCTGTTAAAGTTCTCTTATTCATGCAGACCATTTTCTTTTATTTTTGTGTGATCATAAATCCTTATCCCAACTATGATGGATGTGAGGAATTTTTGTTTATTTTCTTTAGATGTGTGAATGTGTGTGTGGTTCCTGGTCCATTCTCAAGAACTTTCTTTAAAAGAAAACAAAAAACATTTTTCTATATTTTGCATCTTAATTTTTCTTTTGATTACCATGATGGACTTCAGTAAAAGTCCCACATTTTGAGGACCTAGTGTCCCATGAAAATCATAACAGAGGAGTACCACCTCTATAAAAACGCAGGGGGATTTGTATCCTCGTGAGGTTGTCGTTTCGGTCTTAACGGATTCAAGCGTCAACATTTTTGGCGACCATATTGAGGACATTAACTGAAAATTCAGAACCTGGCCCAATGTTTGTGAATGAATATATGACTTTACCCTAGGGTAATCAGCCCCATTGGAAATTGGATTGAATAATCAACGAAGCGTTCTACACCAGTTGTACAATATAGTAATAACAACTTCCCAGAATCGAGAATATTTAGAAGGGTCCTAACAGTTATTATTCCAAGAATAAGAAAGAAAAATCCTCCAAAGACAGAGGAAAGAAGAACGACAAGATCAAAAAAATCAAAGGCTAGCTAGAGCAGCACGAGAACAAGGTCGGGATTGAAGTTGGACGAATACAAGGGACCCATTACCAGAAGCAAATACAAGAAACTCTCTATTTCTAAAAGTGAAAAGTCTATACCTAAAGTCTCCCCAGACATGGCGAATAGGAAAGAACAACCTCGGAACAAACATCATGAGGAGAGACAAGGAGGTGGAAGAGATGCAGCAAGAAATCAAGGAAACCCAGGATTTGAAAATAGAAGGAAGGTAAGAGATTCCCCTCTAAATTTCATAGGTGAGCAACATGATCTCCCTGTTCTCCCTAAAGGCATTATGAGAGAATTTTCTGGAGACAGAGCAATTGATGTAAAGTGGCATATGCACTTATTTCTTGATGTTTGTGATTATCACCATGTTGATCACGATGACATCATGGTAAGGTTGTTTCTACAAACCTTATCAAGAAGAGTGTATGAATGGTATACTACATTTCCCAATAGATCAATTCGCTCATTTGATGACCTCGAAGCTATGTTTTTGGCCATGTTCGCCCCTCCAATTTCTTATCATACCCTTCTCACTGATTTCAACTAGATTGGTTTGAGAAAGAATGAAAGAATATGAGATTTCAATCTCAGGTTCAATAAAAACTTAACTAGAATCCCTGAAGATAAAAGACCAAATGACCCAGTTATTCTCGGTGGTTATAAAAATGTAATGCTGTCGAATGTGAAATACATTAACAAAACATCCCAAATGGATACCTTGGAGGAGACAATGACTAAATCCATTGAGATAGAAGAAATCATGATTGAAACAAGTGTCGACCCTGACATCATATTGGGAAAAGTAGAAAGGAATATGGGAGGATTAAGCATTGATAATCAAGGAGCTTCCAGTTCAAGAAAGAATGAAGAATTCAAACCTCAGGCGGCCTAGAATCAAATGATGGGAGGAGGATTTTTCAAAGGAACCATACCTGATGTAAAGATTGACCCTATGGCGGCATAGGAAATGAAGCAAAAGATTGAAATTGCGCAGATGAATAGAACTATAAAGAAGATGCAGAACAAGATAACCAGACTAAGAAGGGGAGATAATTACATGCCAAATCCAAGAATGCAAATCCCAGAGAAAAGGAGAAACCCTCCCCCAAAAAATAGAGTGAGGTTTGAAGACATTGATAACCCACAAAGACCAAGGGTTCCCAGAAAGCCTACTCCAAACGCAGTTGTTCTAGATGATGTCTACAACAAGCAATTAGTTGAGCAAGAAACTTATTACTTACCTAATGAAATCCCTGAGACTGTGCAAATGGAGGAATGCAAGACACCCATGTATATATGTGGAGAGGTCGATAATGATCCCAACTCGTAAGAAAACTTCTCCCAGACAAGAGGATTTGTAAATAGACCAAAGAATAAAGGTGACTTTGACAAGGAAAAACAAAAAGAAAAGGAAAAATAAAAAACAAATGAAAAAGTGTCAAATGAGAAAGTGACGGATGGAACCAAAAGGAAAATCCTGGCGTCAATCTCCACTCAAATCATGTATAATGTCGTGGAAGACCTAAGTAAATTGAGGATAATGTTATTATTTACAAAAGTGGTGAAGATTCCCTAGCAAAGGCAGAACATTTTGAAATTGCTAGATGATCCATCTGAGAGAGCAGAAGCGATCGTTACTATTCCCAAACAAAGCCAGAACCCGTTAATTTCCAAAATCAGAGGTAAGGTTCTGCCCTTCTACATTTCAATTGAAATTCACAATGTTGCTTTACATAATTGTTTAGTTGATATTGGTGCAACAAATAATATAATGTCTCATGTGGTCATGGAGGCATTGAGCATGAGTTGCACTAAGTATTATGAAACTTGTGAGAGCATATATGCAATCGATTCTACAAAAGTGCCAACGTACGAAGAAATCAAGGATTTCTATGCTTGGATTACAACAACCCCCCATATCATTAAAGTTTTTAATATTATTGTGGTAGACCTTCCCCCAGTCTATGGAATTGTGTTGGGAAGAGATTGGGCATCCATGATCGGTGGATATATAATGAACGATGGAAGTTGTATGATGCTACCAGGCAAAGAGGGAGTGATGATTAAAGTACCCCGTGAACCTAGAAACCCATTCTCTTTCAAGAAAAGGGACAATGAATTGATGGAAATTATGTTATCTTAGACATGGAGCATAACAAGAGCTTGGAGATATTTTGAGGCATGGGGAACCAAAATTATTTGTTTGAATGCTACTGGAGGATGTCATTCGATGGACCCTATTCTAAATATGGGAATGGAGTTGGAATTATTCTTTTGAGTCCAAATAAAATGATGCATCCCCATGCTATAAGTCTGGAATTTTCATGCACAAATAACGAGGAAAAATATGAAGCTTTGATCCAAGGGATGATCCTTGCACAAGCAATGAAAATATAACATGTCATTGTAACTGGCGACTCGGAGCTGGTCATCAATCAAGTTACCCAGAGGTATAAAATCAAAATGGAAAGACTTAAGTTGTATTTCAAAAGAGTTAACGATTTAATGGAATCTTTCATTTCCTTCAACATTTCTTTCATTCCAAGAGACAAGAATCACAAGGATGATTCACTAACCTTGGTGGCCTCATTATCAAATCTAGACGATGTCCAAAGTAAAATGTCTTTCCAAGTAGAAAGAGTTTTTCGACCATCCGTACCCGATAACATCGAGTACTTGCAAGTATTCGAGAATGATGAACAACTGGAAGATTGTTTGCTAAATGATGATGATGAAGAAGATGATAGATCGTCCTCCATCCCAAAATATTGTATACAATTTGAATCTTTGTTTACAAAAGATGATCATGCCAAGAATCTCCTTGAAGAAGTTTCAGTTCAAAAAGTGCAAGAAACTAGAAAATTCAATATTGGAACGGACCAGTCCCTGAAATATGTCAACTTGGGAGTTGATTGCACCACTGAAGAGGTTGACCAATATATTTCCTTATTCAAGGAATATATTTATGTGTTCACTTGGACCTATGATGATTTGAAAGCTTACGATAAAACTATATTCTAGCATATCATTCCTTTGAGGGAAGAAGCAAAACTAGTGAAACAAATAATAAGGATTATGAATCCCAAGCTGAAGCCTTTGGTAAAAATCGAATTGGAAAAGTTGGAGAAGGCAGGGGTAATTTATCCCCTCAAACATTCAGACTGGATTTCAAATCCAGTGATTGTAAGAAAAAAGACTAGAGAGATCCAGATGTGTGTTGAATTCAGAGATCTTAACAAAGCAAGCATAAAAGATAATTATCCTTTGCCTAATATGAAGTTTCTACTACGACAAGTCATTGGATCTTCCTGCATGTCCATGTTGGATGGTTTCTTTGGATACAACCAAGTCTTGGTGGATGAGGTAGATAGGGGAAAAACAACATTCATCACACCATGGGAGACATATGGATATGCTAGAATGTCCTTTGGTCTGAAGAATGTTGGAGCCACATTCTAGAGAGCCATGGATCACACGTTCAACGGGTTGATAGGGATTTTTTTGGCGGAATACCAAGATAACCTGACAGTGCATTCAAAGAAAAAGGAGGATCATATCCATCATTTGAGAGAGGTTTTTGAAAGTTTTAGATAATATGGTGTCTCTCTGAATCCAAAGAAATGCTTGTTCGTTGTGACTCTAGGAAAATTTTTGGGTCATGTTGTATGCAAGGAAGGGATTTACATATATTTGAAAAGATTCAAAGCAATAAATGAGCTCAATCCCCTGACATCTAAGAAGGGATTCCAGTCATTTTTCGGAAAAATCAATTTTGTGCGAAGATTTGTTCCTGACTACGCGAGCATCGTAAAGAAGGTCAATTTGTTACTGAAAAAGGAGCAGAGGTTCGAATGGAAAGTGGATACTCAGGAAGTGTTAAGAAATATTAAAGGAGAAATCACCACTGCTCCTGTCCTCATCAACCCATATTTCCAAAGAGATTTCATCATCTATTCATTTTCTAAAGAGAAAGTTGTTGCGTCTGTGCTCACCCAAAAAATAGAAAAGGAGAAGAACTCCCAATAAGTTTCATGAGACAAACTCTGCACGAATATGAGCTAAATTATTCAGAACTGGAGAAACAAGCCTTGGCACTTGTAAAATCAGTGGCGCATTTTTGGACGTATATATTAAACTCCCATGTTGTAGCTTATGTTCCCTTATCACTAGTGAAGATGTTTCTAAATCAACAGTTGAGAGAAGGAAAATGGGCTAACCAGTTGGAAAATATACAAGAATATGGTATCAATATTAAACCTTTAATGGAAATCAAGGTACAAGGTTTATGCAAACTCATATCGAATGGGGATTCGGTCGATGGGATGATTTCAATATCAGTCGGAGAACCACTAGCTGATTCAGAATGGTATAGAGATATTATATTCTACTTAAGGTCTGGGCAATTCCCTGTCTTTCAATATGCAAAGGTACCCCAAGGACAAATAAAATTCATTTTATGTTGGTCCTTGGGTTTGATTTGAATCTGATTATATCCCAAAAAATCATCCATGAAAGAAAAGACTTCACAACCCGCACATTCATCGACAATATGATCAATAAACGGGGTTGGAAAATTGACTTTAGGGAAATCCTTGTTCAAATCATGGAATTCCATACAAACGTGAATCGTGCCTTGTTTCTTGTTGACAAGGACCAGGTTTGACACCCATTCCGTCAATTGTACAGTGTAGATAAAACTAACTTTGAGCAGTTTCTCTACTTCTGCCTTGATTGTTGCTACTTTTCCTGGATTGACCGGACGGAGCTTCTGTCGAAGTGGTTTGGCATCAAGATAAGTCCTGATTTCATGTTTGACAATTCGTGGGTCGATTCCTGGCATATCCTCATAACACTAGGAAAAAATGTCATGAAACTCCTTGAATAACTCGGTGTAAGTTAGAATCTCTTCGAGGGAGCAATCTGCTCCGACGAAAACATTCTCCACGACACCAAGGGTTCTGGAAATATCGATTGGAATCCTTGTAGCAATGATCTCCATGTTAACCTTGATGTAAATTCTATGTGTAGCTAGAGGATTGATAGGACAAGGTCTATCTCCATTCATGGTCAAAACAAACTCTTCCGCCTCCATTCTCCTAAGCTTGGGAAGAAAATAAGATCTATGATGCAGATCATCCCAAGGTCTATCAAGACCAATCATTGCCTTGAGAATCGCCTTGTCAGAGGGAAAGACCAAGTCTAAAGGATCTTGAGAGGAAAGAGAATATTGAACCCAAATAGGCTCAAGGACTAGATCTAACTCTTGTGAGGGAGCCGGATCGGGGTTGGTTGAGGCTTGTTGGACAGTGTTGTATGCAACCTCAACCAAGGATAAGGGCATGGCTATGGAAATATGCCCTATCCCTTCCATCGAGGTCGATGGGGAAGGTAAAGTCCACGGGTCATAAAAGTAGCTCATTTTAAAAGATGATACTTGAAAAATTGCAGCCTTCGACTAGTCAAGAAAAATCGATATAAACTTTACATCATTAGAAGGTGGAGGATAATCAAAAGTTCCCATAAATGACGGAAACAATCCAGCACCTAAGTTGACAGTGCCAGGTTGTGGGTTATCAACCATCAGGACCGTGGAAGCTCCTCATGAAGAGTCAAGATGAGATAAGGATAACTGATCAATGGTTATAATTCGACCCTCGTGCAGAAAGTATAAGACCTAAAAGATAGTGGAAACTGTTGCATGCATTGCGTAGGTCCAACTCCATCCTAACAAAAGATGGTAGTCGAGAGGCGCATCGACCACTTCAACCTCGACGTACACAGTTTTACCTCCTAAGCATGGGGAAAGAAGGAATTATTTCATGTGGTTTAAATGATCGGTTGTCAAAAGTCATAAGAAATGTAGGAGACAGAGAAAACTCAGGATGGCCAATGGAATTCTAACATGCCAACGACATCACGCAAGTCGAGGCACCCTCATCAACCACCGTATGAAAAATGTTTCACGTCAAATATTTCATGGTGTATGCCACTATTATCTGAAAGGCGACATGATGAGGAAGACGAGGTTTGAATTCAGTTTGATCGAAAATGATCGCTCTTGGGTTACTAGTCTTTGCCGCTCCCAAGGCGGACAATAGAGATTTTCTCTTGTGAGGGGAAACTCTGAAGAACCTCCAAATTCAACATCTCACAAGGGGTCTGTGCCAGATCCTCCACGATGGAGTAGTTTTGAGCAGCCCTTGCGTTTGTATTATGGGAAGCCTTCTTAAACACACCCTTAGGGATGCGAGTCATTGTCTCATCCACTATCTTCTCAATTTAGAGAGGATTCAATGGGTTATCGACTTCCTTTCCCTTCTCGATAGATTTCGGCATTTCGTAGGCTCAAGTCCTGGTGGCTACATGAGTGTTGGCATTCATCATGTAAATGTTCATGACCGAGTTGTTGGTAGAAGGCACGAGGGGTCCTTGACTGCCCCTAGCCACGCTCGTGGATGTGGAATCCTGAGCCATATTTTTCCCTTGTGAGAAAGGTTTTGTCAACACAACATGATATTGTTGTGATAATAGCTTATGGGCTTCTGCAAACCAAGGGAATAAGTGAGTCGGGTGGGATTCCATGCAAATATTACATGGATACTTTGACCTCTTCTTAGTTTTTCCCCCACCATCATTTTTAGCAGCCTTTTTATCCCCTTTACCCTTTGTTTTTCTCTATTTTTTATTTCCCTAGGTCTGTTGGTTGGCCTTGGGGGTCGTCGAATGCACACTGTTTACATCTGACATCTGGGTAGAGGGGACAGTCGAACTAGGAGTGTGTCTGGCCACAGCCTGTTTTATCGGAAATTGTTGCAAATGATTTGACAACAGATCCGTGGTCTTGATTTTTGTTGAGCCCACTATTCCATCAGCGTGGGGCCCAGACTTTTGTTTGGCCTTATCAAGAGTAGACTGTGGCACATCTGGTAATATCTTGTAGAGCATGCCAGACTGAGAGTAAATCAGTTCTAGTTGTTGGGCTCTCATAATAGCCTCCTCCTCTGAAAAAACCCCGAATGTCGCTACGTATTTGGATACACATGGAACCAAAGACTTCAAGAACCACTCAAGAAAGAAAGAAGGAGGGACCTTGACCTTGATCAAGCTCTTTCTTCATTACCATTCTAGGATATGATTAGAGACATGGTCATCCTTGGTTTTCTCGAAGTTTTCCAACATCGTATCTCAGTGATAATTGGAAATGGTTCAGAAAGAACATGGCCGGGTCATTAAAGTAAAAGTACTTTGAGCTATCAAGCTCGATATACCACTTCATTGCACCCCCTATAAGAGTTCATTGAAAAAGGTGCAATTGAATGGATTCATCTTTCAACGAGTTTAACGAGCACCGTAAGTGAAAGGTAGTCACATGATGACATGGATCCTCGTCAGGCTTGCCCTCAAATTTTGGAATATCCGAAGGAAACTTAGTCGTCATGGGGGGACAATGAAGATCGTGACAAATCAGGTCATTCAGTAATCTCAGCAAGTCTGGAAAATGTAGGGTTTCTAGAAAGGGTAATCTTGATTGTGGATTATTTACAGGAAAAGAGGGCCTTGGATTTCGACCAGCACCAAGTTTCCAGGAAAAGTTGGACTGTTGGCTAGGTTTTTGTTAAAAGCCATGGCCTTGACCAGCAAAAGGATGTTGCATCTATTGTTGCATCATCATCTAACTCGAAATTTGACGACATATTTTGCGTCGGGATTGCTCCCTGTGTTGTGTTCCAAGGGCCTTAGTTGGGGATGCCCATAGATGATCCTCGTGGCATAGATACCATACCTTGCCCAAGGTTCCATTGAGTATGGAAAGGGTTTCCCCCGACCGAAATCCCTTGCGAGGGAACATATCCCTTGTTACACATTATTTTGGTCACCTCAGTGATCACTTGAAAACATGTGTTCATGTTCCCTAAAAATATAAAATGATACTTTCTCCAAGAGAAAAATGATTTGATATCCTCTGCCAAAAAACCCTATAAAGGAAGGTCGTCGCACCTTGATCTATTCATGGGGTGCGATGATGCCTAATCGTCGCATCCTGCACCATACCTGGACTATGACGTCGTCGTAGGATGCCAGTGCATTAGGGTGCGACGATGATTTAATCTTGTGAAAAGTCAAATTTCACGAATGTTCTAGAAGGGGATCTTCTAGACGGTGAGGTGGCCTCTGATTAGTTTGGATCTTACTCACTTATCTCATTTGGTGGGATCATCCTAATATTCTCACCCATCTCTCTTTCACCCTATATAAAGAGGGATCTCTCATGGAAAAGGCTAAGGTTGAATAAGCTAAGAATTGTATGGAGAGTTCTGCATTAGATCATGCTTGAGAACCTCATTTCAGTTCATCAAGTCATTGTGGATCTTCTTCATTCAAGGTTGGAGAAAAGGTGTGTGTGTTGGAGAAAAAGGCCATTGAAAAAGGAACTTGTGACATCAAGGCTTTTGGTTGTAATCTCCACTTTCATTTAATATGATACAACAATATGTTTCTCTCCCATAAAACTAGTCTTGTTTTATTGCATGATTCCTTGATCACATGCATAGGTTCTTGTTGAGTACATTGTATTGCTTTCACTTCATTTGGCTTGTGTTCTCTTGTAGATTCAATATCACAAGAGCATTGAGGTGGAGCTAAGATGAAAATGGAAAGACGAAACGACATTTAAAAGGTATGTTGTCTATCTCTTGTTAACTAGTAAACTCAATAATTAGAACTTAGGGAAAGTTCCATATTCTTTTCTATTTTGTTCTAGTTTCCAGTGGGATCTAGGGAGATATGTTTATGTCTGCATTTACTGATTAATCCTATAAAAAAATTGGCGACCATACTGGGGATACAACACTCTTTTGGTTTTTTTCTTCTCATTTGATTTTAGTCTGCCTGATTAATTCATTCTCTGAGTTTGTGGGTGGTCCATCTGGACTCCCTAGGTCTAAAAGTTCAGTTAGATTTTTTCACTTTCTCCCATTTTTTCCTTAATTACAGAGATCGTCGCACTGTACTATATAGTCAGCCTATGATGACCCTCTGACATCGTGCCTTTCTTGTGCAATCCAGTGTGACGTCGTCGCATTGTGCCCTATTGGTATCCCTCGACAACCCTAGCTCGTCGCACTGCGCCCTACTGTCAGCCTACGACGACTCCTGTAGGATTTGTTGGAGTGAGCCAATTTTTATTTTTTCACCCAGTTTTGCCTTAGTTGCATGGGGTGAAATTATAATTCCATTGTTTGATTGATTTATGAGTTTAAAGCTTGCAGTTGATTGGTTTTCAATAATTGAAAATCTTTCTTTATAAATTTTGCAAGTTTTTTCTTTTTGATTCTTGTCACAAGGGTATAATCTCTGGATCTTGATCTGAGTGCTTGTTTGACAAAGGTTCTTCGATTTATTTGCGGTTTCGGATTGATTTTGATTTCCAGATTGTTTTTTGATTGAGAAACATTTTTGTTTGCATTTGACAAAAAGCCTTCCAATCATTTTCATTTTTGTCTACATTATGAGTTTGATTTGGGAATTGTGTTGAATGTGGTGATTTTCTTGAATTGCACTTTCCTTTCTTCATTACGTCTCTGATTTGATTTGGGAAAGGAAGAACTGAATTCATTTATTATTTTTAGTAATCTTTGATAACGAAATTATTGCATTCAAAATACTTGTTAGGAGAAAGTTGGAAAAATTTTGTAGTCTTTGATTATTTGGAATTGTCTTCATTCAAGAAATGACAAATTGTATTTTGTAGCATTTGTACTTCAAAAAGAGATACATTCTCCCTACTGTAAGTAGAGTTTATTGAATTGAAAGATTGCATATTTATCTCTTCTTGCATTTTATTGGGTCAAGGTCACAACATCATCGGTTTCATCTCCATCTCCCTTTTGAGTAAACAACAGCTTTTAAAATATAGCGTAATTTAAAATTTATTAGTAGCTTTTATTTTCTAGAAATTCTCTTCACCAACATTATCTAGGATAGTGCTTTGGAATAGGTTGTAAGGCACACTCTCCAAAGCATCAAAAAACACAGTAGTATCTTGTGATAGGGAGAGTTCAAATATAACTGCTAAATTTTGTCCTGGGAACCCCTTCTCACACAAGGGTCAAACCTGAGGTCGCATTAAGACTGACAGAGTTACTCACCTTGCTTTGTTGGTCTTGGTGTAGAGATTGCGCTTATTATTGGGGTCACTTGAGGGTATACCCACGATTATGTGTGGGAGCCTCTTGAGTTGATTTTGGGCTAGATACCCTGCCTTTGCACGTGGATCAGACTATCGACTGTTTCCCCAGGAATCATTGTCGTAATTGGTAACCTTAGTAGCCTATTTCTTTAGGGTATTACACGAGGTGACTATGGAGGGGAAAGTCTTCACGGTACTTGGAATCAGCGTTGGCCAAACTCACTTGGGCTCCTTGGAGGGTATACCTATGATTATGTGTGGGAGCTTGCACCAGGGTGTAAGTCCATTAAGAAGGTCATCAGCGTAACTTTTCCAACCACTTTATCCTAGCCCCTTCTTATCTTTAATTTGCGATGTTGGATTTCATCACCAACTAGTGGCTTCGAAATAAGAAGGCTTGTTTTCTTGGTTTGATTTCTAGATTTTATTAGTGAGTGTTGTTTGTTTCCTTAGTTGGCCATAGACTTTTTTTGTTCTTTATTTGGTTCATCCAACATCGACCTTCATCGTTCATGTAGGATGCAAGGGCTACCTCTGGAATATCTAGAAGGTTACCTTCCTTTGCTTCCCAACTCACCAGAAGGCTCTCATGAGGGAGTAGTCAATAATGAATTAGCCTCACAGGTTGGAAGTTCAGACTCTTTAGAGGGATTATGAATTGTTTCGGATTCTTAGAGGCATTCAAACTTACCCCAAATCCATTATTGAGTATTAGACATGACGCACATTTTCTCTGGATGAACTCATCGAGAGAAATTGTTGTTGTTAACAACACTGAAGTACCTACTGGACCTAACGCAGGATATGTTAGAAAAACAGGACCGCAGAGCAATAAAATAAAACAAATGCAGAAACAAAAACAC
>CBVK0100240782.1:0-13372 GCA_900067695.1 Picea abies | reverse complement strand
TATATATATATGATAAGTCAAAATGTTTCTAATTTTATGGGAAGTGAGAATGTGAATTTACATTTTATACATTACGGTTTTATGTAAAACACACCATGCAACAAATTTGATCCATGTGAAAACATATTTAACCCATGTAAAAACATTTTGAAAGTGAACTTGATTTTCCCCATGTAAAAATAAATATCTAAGCTAACTCTAGGGAAAACCATGGGCAATTACCATGTGCAATCAAACCATGTGGTTTTGCAAAACCAAGGGTAAAATACAAATGGAAATAAATAAATAAATAAATAATAAATAATAAATAAAAATAAATAAAATAAATAAATAAACAAAATAAAAAATATACAAAATATATACAAAAATACAAATACAAATACAAATACAAATTAGGAAAATAAGGTTGAGTGACACATGAGTCAAGGTTCCATGTCTATCATGGTTCCACATTAGTTAGGGTTATGCACCTAGGGATCCAGAAAATACAAGTAAGATATATCAGGTAAGTTTCAAGCAACTGAATGTCAAGGTCGGTAGCTAGGTAATACAGTGATAAAGAACACTCAAATTCATATGGGACGAATGGAAAGAAACCAAGGGGAAGAAGACGACATGTCATGCGACAAATCAATGTCACAAATAGCAACTCATATGATAAAAGGAGATCGATGCCAATCGGACACAAGACACATGTCAATATAGTCTAGTTGAACGTTTCAGAGGGCAGACCTGATAAGATTGCAAAGAGAGTGAATATAATCAAATGAAGGAATTTGTTCTTAAGTAATTAGGCTGCAATGTGTGAAATTGATTACGACAAAAGCGAGTAGGAATTGGGTGATGACATGACAAGGACCTACATCCATGAAACTTAATAGGTCCTGGGTTTCTGGAGAGAGGGGAGGCCAAAAGAAGAAACTAGTAGAGATCAGTATGAAGAGGCTTATGCCTTTCAAACCTCAAGAAAATCACAAGGGACTTGACTCGGTCAAATCGATGAGATAAACCAAATGAAGGGATCCCGATAATATTTTGACCTTCAGTCTTCGGACCAGTCTTAGGACAAGGCACACTCAACACTCGAAACGGGGATTCATAGTAGTGTATATTTGATGAACTCTCATGATAGGACTACAGGAAAGCTGGATCCGATAGCCTTATGTGCTTCAGAACTCAGTGTATAAGTAAGAAAAGGAGCATCCACTTCCCGATAAGCAAGATCTTGGTAAGAATCAAGATTTTGGACAAGAATCAAGGTTTCCTCATCAATGTAATGATGATTCCCACACATGCATTTCTATTGAATTATTGTAACTTTAAAGAATATTATACTTATTTTTGAGCCATTATTATATATATCAAATCCCCTTTTGTGTATTTATCAAGTGAGGTCTTGTATAAGATCAAATCCCCTTTTTGTGGATTGGTCAACATGTATTTGTAAAGTCGACCCCTAGTGTTATAGCAATATTTGCCTCACCCTACGCAATCTTGCACATAAGGAATTTTTTCCATTTCCCTATGCAAAATTATCATCCATGTTTGTAAATACCAGAGCTAAAAATACATATTTTTCCACATGTACACATCTTGCCTACCATATAACATGCGTATACACATGCTGGACCACTACAATCCGTGTACATTGGGATTTGTGCCCCAAAAATGAAAATTAGTGTCGGGTTTCCATGTCAAGATAGGATATCTATGATCCTTGGCCTTCCATATACTAGAAATGTTCCGAATTGACTCTTCAATTCCATTTGAAGGCTATAAATGGGCCAATTCTTAGCTATGGCAAAGAGGAGAAAGAATTCAACTTTGAGAGCAAAGTTACTCTGGAGAAATTGTTTACTTCATATTGAGTCTGCATCCCTTTGTCCTTTAAGTCTGAACATAGTGTTCATCCCACAAGATATTCCCTTATTTGATTGATAAGTTCATTGTCTCTCTTCTTTGAGCTTTTCTTTGGTGGAGGATTGAAGTGGTGGAGGCCCAATTGGAAGGAACTTAGTTTCTCAATTTCGAACTGTGTCGAAACAGAAGTTTGTAACATTTTCACTTCTGCTGATCATATATTAATAGAAATACTCTTTTCTCATCCATAAATGGGAATGAATGGATTATTATATTATATTGGCAGTAGTCATGTCGCCTTTGAACATATCACGAAGTTATTGAGTCCATTTGTCATCATAATTTTGGGTTTAGCATGGCCTTAGGAAGCTGAGCTAGTTATAGAGAGTTTTCTCTATCGACTGGTTACTCTTCTAGTCCCTATGGAGAATTTCATTGATGCCTCCTACATATCATGGTTCCATCATTGAGTCTATGCTGCCAGAGTCTTCCATATGTCTCATGCTCTTGTTCAAAGGAAGTCCATCAACCTGTGTCGATCATTTCTCAAAACTCTTGACTTTGCTTGTGGACCATACCCTTAGTTTATCTTAGAGTCACATGATGCTATAGACCTATCATGCACCCTGGTCCTACTTTCATTATTGGTAGGTAACCTTGAACCCAACAATCAACATTTCATCATTGCTCATTGATTGGGTGGTTTCCCTTATGTTCGATGGAAAGACATATATTCACACATTGGGATTTGTGTAGTGTCTTGGATGCCAGTATCCTTATTGGTGGTTTCCTCACCTTTTTCATCATTTTCCCTCATTGGATGCTATTCAGAGGGTCTTTTCATGTACCGCTTTCACTTGGCACATGCGAAATATGCACAAGGTCATTTTTTCATGAACATGTTCTTCATCCGATTTCCTCCAAATCATGAAGCTCCTTCTTTATACCTCATGATGAATGATGAGAGATTCCTTAATGCTCTCCTTTCAGTGGGTCTCCTTCCATCGAATTGAGATCATCTATTTTGGAAACGAGACCTAGAGTCTTATGAGTACCTTGAGGCTTGAAGTCATTAGTGGAAGGTTCTCTCACCATCGACAATTGGGAATACATCAATGTCTCTTGATCGATGGATTCTTCAGGTGTTCGACACCGACTCCTTTATTCACAATTGTAAGAATTTACTCAGTGCCTTGATACCTATTTTCATTATTAGTAGGTTGTTTCACATTTGTTAATGGTATACTTCAATGACCGGTAATCAAATGATGTCTCATTGTGTTTGAATTCAACTCCTTTATTCACATGATGTAGACTTGCACGCTTGGTGGATTGTGTAGAAGACTTGAAGACATCAATATGTGGCCATAAATTTCTTGATTTGTTGCTTCCTTTTAATTGGACCAGTACCTATATGACTTCAGTGATCATGGGAGATCAGATTGTACTCCATTGTATACAAATATCTTTAGATTTGTTTTGAGACTGGTTCTTCTAGGCCTTGTTCGTGACTATGACAAATTTTGGCATGTAACTGAATTTTTAATTTCCTATTCATGGCCACAGACAGTTGTTTGGTATATTTTCACATGGATCTGCAGTGTAATTCTATTGGCAACCATGTATGCAAAGTCAGTGCAGAATGTAATGAACAACTAGTTCTTCTAGCTGGTTCCCCATCACTGCACTTATGGCTTTTTTATAATGTATTTCGGCCATCGTAGATACTCCTCTGACCTCACATATTAAGGGGCATCTGTTATAGCAATATTTGCTTCACCCTATGCAATCTTGCACATAAGGCCTTTTTTCCATTTCCCTATGCAGACTTATCATCCCTGTTTGTAAATCCCAGAGCTAAAAATACATATTTT
The DNA here is from genome assembly GCA_900067695.1 of Picea abies. Taxonomy (NCBI): domain Eukaryota; kingdom Viridiplantae; phylum Streptophyta; class Pinopsida; order Pinales; family Pinaceae; genus Picea; species Picea abies. Next base: position 9,638 of record CBVK0100240782.1, on the reverse strand, counting down.
TCCACATGTACACACCTTGCCTACTATACAACATGTGTATATGCAGGATGCACCACTACATCCCATGTACATTAGGATTTGTTCCCAAAAAATGAAAATTAGTGTCGGGTTTCCATGTCACGAAAGAAGATCTATGATCCTTGGCCTTTCATATACTAGAAACGTTCTGAATAGGACCTTTAGTTCCATTTGAAGGCTATAAATGGGACAATTCTGAGCTATGGAAAAGAGGATAAAGAATTCAACTTTGAGTGAAAAGTTACTCTAGATAAATTGTTTACTTCATATTGAGTCTGCATCCCTTTGTCCTTTAAGTCTGAACATAGTGTTTAACCCCTAATCTCTTCCCTTATTTGATTGAGAACTTAATTGTCTCTCTTCTTTGAGCTTTCCTTTGGTGGAGGATTGAAGTGGTGGAGGCCCAGCAGGAAGGAACTTGGTTTCTCAGTTCCGAACCACGCCGACATAGAAGTCTGTAACATTTTCACTTTTGATGATCATATATTAATAGAAATACTCTTTTCCTGTCCAATTGATATCTTGAAAATATTTGAATTATTATTCCATGGGCGTATTTGTCATGTTTATTAATGGATTATTATATTGAATGTTCTACCATCATTTATTATCACCATATGCTTTCTTTGCTTGGTTGTTGAGGACTAGTTGTAGGTATATTGCTTTGGGTCAAGTGATCAATGGTGGACTTCATCAAATGTCTAGATGAGGTAGGCATTTTATTTTGTCTTACTAGCATATTTTTCAAGATAGAATACTTGAGAATAGAGTTGATTTCTGCAGTCATTTTCGTCTGTTGTGGTTTACCCTAGCCATAGAGAGATTTTCCTCATAACACCTAGTAACTCTAAAGTGGTTTTAGCCACTTCTAGGAGAAGTCGGATCCACTAAGTGAAGAGTCACAAACCTAGCACCACCTCACAACTTGTATTTATATGTGAGGATGGTGTCTGATTTGAACACACTCACCACACTAGCTCTGTAGCTATGAAGAAGTGCACAATTCTTGGAGGAACTGCTACTGAAGCTAAGTGTGACATCAATAAGGTGTTTTTTTGGTCTATCTCTTGGTATCTCTTGTTTAAGTGGTGTGCTACTCTTCCTAGTGAAGCACTAGAGGAGGATCTTTTGTTTAGTCTTTGGTCTATCTGTATTAAGGAAGTTTTTGTTGGGTCGTCTCCCCCATGAGGGTTTCCCAGGATAATCTATGTGTCTTTATTATTTTTGTGATTGCCTCTCTTTCAATAATCCTATTTATACAACTAATTTTCTAAATTATTATAATATTAAAGAAGAACCATAATTATGATTTGTATAAGTAAAACATTAACATGGTATCAAATCATGCCTAAAAGAGACCAACTCACAATCTAGTTTTCAATATTGCAGCTGCTACAAAATTAGGGTTTCTGCATAAACCATAAGTGTGATTTTTTCCTTGTTTGAGGAGGAATTTGGAGAAAGTAACCACACCTAGGAATGCACCCTAGAACGAAACATCTAGTCCCTGGATCAGAATTCCAAAAATTGAAGTTTGAGAAAATAGGGTTTCCTCATAAAACCCTAGGTTGTAGTTGCGGTTGCAGTATCCGTTTCAGTTTTAGTATCATTTTTAGTGTAAGTTGTAGTTACAGTGCCAGTTCCTTCATGCCAATTGTAGCACTCGTTGCAATGACAACACCAGTTGCAGTGCCAACTCAAGTTACAGTACTAGTTGCAATGAAAGTTTTTGTGAAGTAGTGGGACTAATTTTTTATTTTCCTAATGCGCCTTGCCCTAGCAAATATCCAACTACCTTTGGATTACAAGTTGCAACACCTTTAAATTTTTAAAGGTTCATTACTATTTTTCGTTTCTACTAGATGGTGCCACTACCTGCCGATACTGTCAGAGGTATGTACTTATGTTCAAACTGTAACATTATTATAAAGGGTATTTGTAGGAGAAATTATTTTTGTCTAAACAACAATCGTAGATCGAGAAGGATCTCAGATCTATTGCATTCATAGGAACTATGCACCCCATGTTTGATTACTTTGATATTCCTCTACCTGTTATGAAATTATTGTGATATTATGAATATCCAGGTTTCATTTTGATCTCTTGAAGTTATCATATTAACCATTGTTCAAAATTAAAGTCAAAGTATTATATTGATTAAAGTTGAGATTATAGAGTTTATTCCCCAACTCATATTTCTGTCAAGATAGCATATTGTCTTAGTACAAAGGACACGTTGAAGAGAATACTTGTTATATTGAGTGAGGGAGACTCAGAAGAAAAGAAACAACACTCATTTTTTAGGACAAGACTCCAAGTTCTAGGTTTGATTGATTAAGTTGATAAGACTCAAATTTGCACATGTTAAGTTTGATAACTACCTGATTACAAGTAAACACTATAGCTGAGATAGAAATCTTTGAAATTTTTTATACTTGGTAGCATGTGAGAATTATTGAGATAAATGATTATTGTAATCATTTACTAGATAAAACTAACATCTCCTCTAGGAGAAGCTTCTTGTTTTGTTTATAGGTTACCATGGAGGAATGATTGATCACAACACTAGAAGAGTTTTTCTCTCATTCCTTATTATTGTATTTCCTACCTTTTACCCTTGTTTCAGATAGGTCACAACAGATAACTATGAAGGAGATACTGTGACGATCATTCTCTCTATTGCTTTTATTATAAAGAGTATTATCCTTGTCTATTTTTTCTCCCTTGTTTTTCTTGTTCCAGAAAGGTCATAGATGATAACCCCAAGGTAGATGTAGTAATGATTGCAGGAGGAAATATATATTAGATGAGACATGGAGAAGACTATCCAAGTTGTATACATGACCGTATACATCCACATACCAAAGAAGATGAAGAAGAAGCTACTTTTGAGATACAGAGTATCTCATATGGAGATTGATTGTAAGGAGCAGAAGGTTCCAAAGATGACCGAACATTAGAATAGAACTCACAGTAGACTTGGTGAATGGATAATGAAACCATCTTGATAGGAATCATAATCTATTTGAATTATGACTCAAATTTCATATTAAGACTTGGTATTCAACACCAAGTATATCCCACAGAGACTATGAATTTTTTGTAGACTCAGAAGAAATCAAGACTCATAGTAATCCTGAACTTAGAAAGGATCATATGGGAAAAGGAGACATCTTCTAGGATTGGAAGACAAACTCCATGAGTTGAGAATAATAGATCATAGCTTTAGATACTTCTAGGAGATATGCAATATACTAGGAATATTCCCTTCTTTCAGTGACAGATGAGGAAGCCAGTCAGAAGGATTGGAATATGGATTTTTCCTTGAGACCAGAAGGGAAGTCAGTGGTGGATTCCAAGATTGATATACCATATCAAGAATGTTGCAGATAACAATACAAATCCTGATTTGTGCCCAAAGTATTCTCCCAAAAAGAGGGAGAAGACTATGGCGAGACACTTTCTCCAGTAATAAGAAGAAGTATATATATAACAAACATGATTCATTAAAAGAGGTCGACACAATATGAGATTCAGAGGGAAAAGGTATGAAAATCCCTGTATTTGAGATTGAGTTATCTCCAGTGCCAATTGGTGCAGTACATGAGTTGGGCCATTGAGACATGACTACAATAGAAGATTGAGTTACCTCCAGAGAAAGAGGATAATATACCCTCAGTGTTAGTATCAACCACTCTCAGTTTCATATGAATTTGTTTCCATGATATTATATAGAAACTACTCTCAGAGTTCAACAACTATAGTGGGAATAGAGTAGTTATCCTCATCTTCAGAAATAACAAGTGTAGGTGAAGAGTCCCGGTTCCAAAAGGAACAATTGCATAAAAGGTAGAGGGCACACTCTCAGGAAGTGAGACAAATAATTCTTTGTAGAAAGCACATAGAACCAACACAAGATTATGCATATTGATTTACAATTGAGCAAGTGTACCAGGTTGTTACAATGTGATGTGAAAATTTGGTTTCGAAGTACAGGATAGGAAGACTCATGTATGTAAGCTAAATAAAGCTCCAAGATATTGGTATGGTAGGACTGATATTTTTTATGATGATCTTGGGCTTTACCAAGAGTAAAGTTGATCCAAACCTTTACTTCAAGATTGAGAATGATGGACTAGTTATATTGCTGCTATATGTGGATGACTTATTCTTGACAAATGAATAAAATATCATCACAGATTGTAAGAAGAATCTTGTCACTAAATTTGAAATGAGGACCTAGGCATGATGCACTATTTATTAGGTCTTGAAGTATGGTAGATCCCAGAAGATATTTTCCTTAGTCAAGGAAAGTATGATGTGGAAATTTTGAAGATATTCGACATGATCGACTATAGAACCATGTCCACTCCTATGGAGACGAATATGAAGTTATTTATTGATACTCTATATAGATAGATGATTGTTTTGTTGATGTATCTAATGAATACCAGACCATATATATTATTTTTTGTGAACACCTTGAGTTAGTATCTGGTGGATCCTAGACGTGTTCACCTTGTAGCTGCAAAACATTTGATGAGATGCCTTAAGGGTATGTTGGACTATGGCCTATATTATACTGAATACTGTGACTTCAAGTTGCATGGCTATACTGATTCACATTGGGATGGAAGTGCTTCAGACAGAAAAAACACTTTAGGATGTTGTTTCAATTTGGGGTCAGTCATGACTTCACGGAAAAGAAAGAATCAATCCAGTATTTCTCTCAGTAAGATAGAAGAAAAGTACATTGCAACATACTCCACCAGTTGTGAAGCCATATGGCTTCAGAAGTTGTTGATAGGTCTATTTGATTTGGAGATGGAAACTACCATGATTCTATGTGATAACTAGAGTTGCATAAATATGATAGAGAACCCAATGTTCCATGATAATATGAATAACATAGAGATCCAATATCACTACATTCATGACATGGTGTAGAGGGGAGATGTAAAGCTCCAATATGTTGGCACAAATGAGCAGGTTTCATATGTGTTGACTAAGTCTTTGTCTTGTGTGAAGTTTGAGTACTTATAAGACAAGATTGGTGTAGTACAAAAGGACCTCCCTTGAAAGGGGGAGTGATGTTGATGATACTATGGTATCCTGACTAAAAACGGGTATCTCAGTTAGGATTTACAACCTAGGTGACTGATCATCCATGGGTATATCCTGAAGGTCTGGTAAGGACAGTCTGTCAGAGTACCTGTGCATGTATATGCCAGTTGTGGTCAGTAGTGGTAACTTAGTTAGAATTTTATATCCTAGGGAATATTATGATTCTTGGTTAGATCTTGAAGGTCTGGTAAGGACGGTTTGTCAGAGTACCACATGGTAGTTCAGTTAGGATTCTATATCCTACAGAATATTATTATTCATGGGATGATCTCGAAGGTCTAGTAAGTACGGCCTGTCAGATTACCATAGATGTTGATGTTGATGCACCTGCTTCATTATGTTGCCAGAAGTGATGCTTGTACTAGGTTGTTGATGCCCAAGTTGGCATACTCATTTTTTATATGATACAATAGGGTGTCTATAGGATCAAAGGTATGCTTATCTGTTAGTTTTAAGGCTTATTCTTATGTTGTTATGGTAAATGCTTGAGGCATGCCATGGTAGTGATTGTGCATGGTACACCTTGGTGATGGTATGATACATTGTTAGAGGCACATTTATGCAGGAACATCACCATCATCATTTAATGAGGAAAGGTGGAGGACAACTCAACATCTAGCCGAGTGCACTTAACTGGTTTGGATTCCAAGGAGGACATGTCACTTTAAATTTTGAAAAATTTGTAATTAAATATCCCATGAGATCTTGAAGCTAGAGCCGTTGTATGTGCTCCAAGAGATTGCAATTTCATTTAATGCCTATAGAATTGTACATATTTTGAGCATCGACTAATATCTAGATTGTAATTATTCATTTATTTTAATAAGCCTAGTGGCATGATGTTTTTAATTTTGATATGAAAACACTATAATAGTCTGGAGGGAAAGCTAGAGAAACTCCTTCATGTATAAATCAATGTAATCTATGCCCAAAATACACTGCTAAGAAAAGAAGATGAAATTTGTTGAAGGCTGTTGAAATCATTGTAAATATTTGCTAAAGGAATATAGAAGAGGAGAATTGGTTTCAATTTCCGAGATTGGTTATCTTTGAGAAACTGGGTTAATTTTGTGTTATTTTATCTCTATGTTTGTGTGTGTGTGTGTGTGTGCATATAAATGGTTGGTTGAATGAGTCTTTAATGTTAATTTGATTTTCAATTGTTTCTCTTCTAAAATATTGATGCAACGAGTGCACATTTCCCATGCAAGGAATGCGGAGACCGAACCATATATAGGCTCAAATAGCTTAGGAGAGATAGCATAAGTTTACGCAGAGTGAGTGCAAGGAGTGCACCTATAGTGATAGGAGTATCAAATATCAGAGGGGAGACCAGTGCAAGGAGTGCACAGAGTCGACACTTCATTAAGTGTTGATAAATATCAGAGGAGAGATAGTGCAATGAGTGCACGGGTGACTTTTTCAAGTCCCAAGGTTAGAGGAGAGATAGTGCAAGGAGTGCATATATTAATTTTTCAAGTCCCAAGCTCAGAGGAGAGATATCATAAGGAGTGTGCAGGTGACATTTTTTTAAGTCCCAAGCTCAGGAGGGAAGCGTAAAGTGTGCACCAAGGTTTGAGTCCTTTAAGTGGAAAAGTTCAAGGAGGGATATCGAGAATAAATACTCAAGAGGAGGAATCCATTTTGTTTTTAATATCGAGTGGACAATATTTTTTGGGAAATATTAGAATCCCTCACATTTGTTAGATGAAAGAGAAGGAGCATGGTTGTTAATACCCCAAGTCCTTCAGACTCCACTGCTCCAACCATTTTTTTTTATTTGTTGTTGTAAGTGAGGTAAAATCCCCGAAGCTTCGAAGTCTCGGAGTGAATCTACACCGTAGATCATTGGGTGAGTGTGAGTTTTTGGATCCTCGATTAGTTCGGTGATTCAACACTCTGGGAGAAATTGGTTGTTGTTGTGTGGAGTGGATAATTCCCTGAAGTCCCAAATTCCAGAGTAAATCCTGACCATCAGTTGTTTGTTACACATGGACTGTAGATTTTCGAGTGTTCAAAATTTGACAATTCAGGAGAAGTTGTTAGTTGAGGTTGGAAAAGTACTGAATCCCAGAGCCAATCCTGACCATTTGTTGAAGGGTAAATGAGGACCATTAGATCTGTGGATTTCATCCCTTCGCTAGTTCGAAGGTATTGTGTGTTGGAGTCGCAAAAAGTCTTGAAGCCCGAAGCCCTGGAGTTCCTTTTAGTTGTAGATCATGGAAAGGAATGTGGACCATTGATCCTTGAACTCTTCAGGAGTTCTCCAATTTGGATATTTGGGAGAATTGGAGTGTGTTGTTGGTAAATCTTCTGAAGTTCCAGAGCCTCTTCCCATGTTTTAAGCCCAAGGTATTAAGCCTAAGTTCATGTGCACGAATCTGCTCGAGTAAGAATACCCTCATGAACACACAATTCAGCGTAGTGAGAGAAGAAAATTCCTATGGCAAGAATTCTAAGGGTTATGTGAGGACCCGAGAGCCACTTCGGCTCCTATGTAACTTGATCCTAGACTGGGAGGTCATGTGAGCCCTAGGGGGGGTTTGGATCACACATCTTGGATACTTTGAATATGGTTTGTTGTATGGTATATGAGTGAATCTATGGAACATGTTTGATGGTATCTCTTACTACATAGTTTATGGATGTTGGCACATGATTAAGGCACATGGTTTGAGGTACATCTTAGTTACGTGTTGATGGTGTTGATTTTGGTATCTTGTTAAGGCATTGGTATATGTATGAGGCACATCTTTGGTTCATGGTGTAAGGCATATTCTTGGTACATGTATGAGGTGAATGTATTGGTGATATTGGAAGATGTTGAGATACAACTTACTGATGTTACGGTACATTGATTAGTAGCACATATTGGCTATATTGGTATCTTAGTATTGAGGTTGTATTGGTTATGCTTGAGGAACTTCATTGATGATATCATATGGTAAATGGTATGATTGAGTGATATGGTATATGCTTGAGATACATTTTTGGTACATGGTATGGTACATGTGTTGATGTACATGATTGATGGTTGAGGTACATGGTACATGTGTTGGTGCATGATTGATGCACTTGTTGTGGTACATGTGTTGGTGCATCATTCATGCACTTGTTTTGGTAAAGGTTGTGGTATATTTTTTATGCTTGGTATGGTATAGGTTGATGGTTTGGTACATGGTTGAGACACATATCTTGTGATGGTATGTTGGTGATATTGGTACATTCTTGGTAGAGGCATGTATTGGTGATGTTGGACATCTAGTTGAGAGGTGTCCTTGGTATATGATCCATGTGAGAGGATTTGGTTGAGTATCAATGACATTGACAAGTTGGACAGGATGATGTGGTAGGTTGGATACAGTGAAAGGTTGATGAAAATGACAGGTTAGATATCAGTGACAGGGATAATGATTAATTACATGTTGATGTAATAGTGGAAGTGATAGTGGCAATGATTATGGTAGTGATAGTTTTTTCTACACTTATATTTTAAGGCAATAGGACATGACAAGGAAAGGGGGTTGTAGCCTCCTTCCGGTTGGTGCTAGAGAACACAAGGATTTGGAGTTTCATTAAGGTTGGAGCCTGAGAATCATGGTTTTGTAGCCTCTTGGTTGGAGCTATAGAATTCAGGGAGTTGTATATTCATTTATATTGGAGCCTGTAAATAGGGGGTTGTAGCCTCCTTCCATTTGCAACTGGAGAAATGGGAAGTTGGTGCTTCCAATGAATGTAATCTTTGATCTATAAGAAATTATTCCATGGTTTTATCCCATTTGGGTTTCCACGTAAATTCTAGTGTACTATGTATTTGATGTGATGTTGTTGATATGATGTTGTTCATCTTTATATGCTCATGATATACTAATGATACATTGATTATATACTACTAATAAAAGTTGACATTTATATAATGTGGTTAAAATTGGTAAAAGTGCTCATACTAATTCATGCCCCCTCTCAGTATTCCAACAATTGGTATCAAAGCAAATCCTTCAAGAAATAATTTTAACCACTAGAAGGAATATCATGGATGTTACACATCAAAATTACTCACTTCGATAGTGTCACTTATGATGCTTATGTCATACTTATAACGACATCATGAAGACACTTGAAACACATCAAACACTTGATTTGGAAGAGGAGGAATGGTTAACTGGGCTTATGAATCTCTTTCCATCTGAAAGAACCCAAAAAACTGATTTTTTGGAGGAGAGCGCTCCCCTATACCTCTCTCAGGAGTGCTGGCGCCCCCCTATACACTATATGGGAGCGTTATAACACTACCTCTTCCCTTTTGGAGGAGTGCTACTACTTTTGGGAGTGTTTGTGCCCCCCTAAAGCCTACTAGGGAGCATTATAATTCTCTGACAGCCTTTTTAAGGGAGTGCTACCTCTTCTGGGTAGCAGTTGGTTTGTTGAGAAGAATGGGGGAAAGATCTTTTCAATCTTGGAAGGCAGTTGGATTCAAATCCCTAGTTCAGCCATGA
>CBVK0100240781.1:0-13372 GCA_900067695.1 Picea abies | reverse complement strand
GCGACAACTTGTCCACTTCCGACTCAACCAAACAGACTAGTAAGAACCCGAGTGGATCCTTCCAATATAGTTGATTTTCGGAGATGCAATATTTTGCAGCATGGAGTTTTAGAGTTCTGCATTTGGCTGGTGTTAGTCCATCTGGGCATTTCAGGTTTAACAAATAGAAAACTATATCTTTATACCATCCTGACGACACGAATTTTTCTTCCACCTTGCTTGGATGTGTCTGGTCATCCGGCTCTTGCAAATGTGTGTCTTCGTCTTCCCCTTGTAGGCAATTGATGTCAAGAGCTCTAAGGTTCGATTTAGCCAAGAGTTTGGCCAGACCCTGCCCCTTTATTAATTTAGTAGGTTTGACTTCCAGATCAAATTCTTGTATTTTAGCGAGCCAACGCCCTCGTTTTCCATCACTATCTGGCTATACGAATATATCTTTCACAGCACTGGTTGGTACATACGCAATAATTTTTGAATGTAGGACGTAAGTTCTGAATGCCTTAAGCACTTTCACCATTGTGTATGCCTGTTTTTCTATTATATCATATTTTAGTTCGGTGTCTCTAAGGATTTTGCTAAAAAACACGATCGGGCGTTCAAAGCCTTCATCATCTTTTTGCAGTAATATCGCGGCGATAGTATGTTCAGAAGCGAACGAGAAGATGAGGAAATCTTTTAAGTAATCTGGGCTTATTAACACAGGTGCTTCACTGATGAATTTTTTAATATGCTCGAATGACGCTTTAGCCTCGGTCGTCCAATTTACTCTGCTATCCTTTTTCAGCATTCTTGTGATCAATTTGACAATCTCAACAAAATTTGGTACAAACCTTCGTAAAAATTTTATTGTACCTAAGAAAGATTGAATTTATTTTACGTTCCTAGGAATCATGATAGTTTGTATTGCTTCAACCCTCTTAGGATCGATCCTGATCCCATCTTTAGATACGACATGCCCCATAAGCTTACCTTTTTGCATAGCGAAATGTGATTTCTTTGGGTTCAAAGATAGGCCATACCTGCAACATTTTTCGAAAGTCTGTTTTAAATGGATCAAATGTTCTTCATCGGTTTTAGAGAAATCCGTTAAATCGTCAAGGTAGATTACTACGAACTTGTCTCTTTCTCCGACGAAAGCGATGTCCATAGCGCGCTGGAATGTAGCTCCTGCATTCATCAAACCAAAAGGCATTTTATCATACATGAATGTACCCCATGGTGTGGTGAAAGCGGTTTTTTCTCTGTCTAGCTCGTTCATGGCGATTTGGTTGTACCCAGAAAACCCATCTATCATAGACATTCGATTTTCTCCAACTACCCTTTCCAGGACGTGGTCCATTTTGGGAAGCGGATAATTATCCTTAAGAGAGGACCTGTTCAAGTTCCAGAAATCCACACATAGTCTAATTTCTCCGTTCTTTTTTATGACAGGGACTAAATTTTCTACCCAGTCTGAGTACCTTAGTGGTACAATTATTTTTGCATCTAAAAGCTTCTTAACTTCCTTTTCAATGACGGGCAACAAAATGGGGTTAAATTGCCTAAGCTTTTTCCTAAAAGGCTTGACCCCAAGCTTCAACGGTATCTTGTGCTCAATTATGGTAGTATCATACATTCGAAGCTCTTCATAGGACCAGGCGAAAACATCTGTATACTGTTTGAGTAGTTCTCTGTATTGGTCTTTTACCTTGGGAGGGAGGAATTTAGATATCTTTACTATCCTGGCTTCTTTTCCAGTTCCTATGTCGCAATCCTCCACTTCTTCTGGTTGGGGCTGCAAAGTGGATTTCACAGGTATGTTGTTCTGATCGAAAAGTCTTTCTAAAGGAATTAAGCCTTTCGGGATCTGGTTGTTTTTAAGGATTAACATGCAATGATCCGCTATTTTATCTCGAAAGGTTTCAGGATCTTCACCCTCTTGCATAGTCCACATCGGGTCGTTTTGGTTTTCTTGGTCTGGATAATTTTCAGAGAACTCACCTACTGCCATAAGAAATCTTTGAATTTTCTCGTCATCTTCGAAGATCTGCCAGTGTCTGACATTATCGGGTATAGAGGGTTTATATCTGATTTCAATATGATATTTTAGTTTAACGTTCGTGGGAGGAGAAAAGGTTGAGGCTGCCTTAGCCAATGCGTCCACATGTAGATTCTCTGTGCGAGGAATAAAATGGACTTTTATAGATGAGAAAAAATTCTCCATCAAATCCCAAGAACAATTTCTGTATGTTCTTAGTCTGGGATGCTTGGCTTGGTATTGTCGGTTTATTTGCCTTACTATCAATTCTGCGTCACCGTAAACCTCCAAGTTTTTTATTTTTAACTTCTTTGCAGCCTCCAAACCTAAGACTAATGCTTCATACTCACATACGTTATTGGTGTAATCTATATCCCACTGCAAACGATATGAGAAAGGAAAAATAAACTTACCTTCAGGCGCTATTAAAAGTATGCCATCACCAGCTCCTTCGGAAGACGAAGCGCCATCAAAGTACATTTTCCAGATACCACTTTTGCATAGTTCTTCAGTCAAGGGGTTAAGCTCTTCTTGCTTCATATCAAATTCTTCTGGACACCCATCTAAACCATCATCAAATGACAATATGCAATTTCCCAGATCTTGGTCTGCAACATAAATGGGAAAGTTATTTGGATTCTGAGGATCACTGAAAATATATGCCAATCTTGTTTCTCTGTACAACCGGGTAAACTGACCACCGAATATAGGAATTGTGGCATATGACATGTCCAATTGTAGAGAAACCCCCAACTTGGCTCCCCATGATCTGGATAACAACATACCATATTTGGGAGGAATATCTGCAATAACCACATCCATCAAGATACTCTTGACTGGGACCTAAGCCAGGGTAACAACCAGATCCTTTATCATCCCCATACATTTAACCTTTCTCGAATAGAAAGAGTATAGATCTCCATAGGGTCTAGTGATCTGGAGGCCCAATCTCTCCATTATAATTTTGAGCATAACATTATATGAAGCCCCGGAGTCTAACATACAGTTATGCAGTAATAGATCATGTATATTCAGGGTGATATAGAAAGGAGCGACGTTATCTTTAGGACCCTCAAAATGAGGACCAAAGGTGATGTTAGGTCTGTCGTCTTCTAGGTTGATAACATCAGAGTGACTTTCTGACTCATAGACACCCATTATTTTGGCGATTTGCTTCCGATAAGTGGGGTTTTTTGCCAATTCTACCAAAGGAATCAGTATCTTAATTTTATTTAATTCATTTTCGAAATTGAAAGATAAATTAACCTTGTCTGTTTCTTTGGTTAAAACCTCCGAGCTTTTCCTTTCCGACTTATTTGTCTGGACTTCTTTATCACTTGTGATCTTAGCCGAAGATATAACTTTATCTACTGGTTCAGTTTCCTTTGTTTGGGTTTCAACTTTTTTCACGTCGGACTCTTGAGTTTTTGCTACCTTGATTTTATTGCTGGGTAACGCTGTTTCTTCCAAAGGGGGTTCATGAGTTTGACCTTTTTGAAGGATTCTTTTAGGGTGGTCAGTTGAGGTGGTCTTATTTTTTGATCTTAGATTGTATTTGGGTTGAAAATCAGCCGCTATCATTTCTGTTTCTGGTTGAGATACGCAGAGGTCAGGATGATCACCTTCTTCATCTTGATTAGAAGGTTGAGAGGTAATTAAAGATTTCTCGTAGTCTTCCTTGGTAAAAAATGACTGGGAACATTCATCACCGAAACACGCGACTTCATCTTCCGAATCTCTGAAATCTTGGAGGTCATTTGCTCCTATAAAATTTTCGTTTTTTAGTGGAGCTTGTATTTTTTGATCTTCATTCTTTATTTGCCTCTGTTGATTTTGGGGATTTGGGTTTCTCCTGAAGTCCTTTTTGTTAAAATAATCAACTTTGGCCTGATCCAACTCCATCCTAGAGATTTTGTTAGAGAGTTCTTTAATTATTCGGGCCATATCATCTACTCTGTCATTAGTATATCTATTTGACCCCGAAGGACCCGCTGGTTCCCTATAGTGTCTATTTTCTCGGTTGACTGTTTCTACTTTAGTCTTTAACTTGCCTGAAGCCATCATATTAGATTCTATTTCAACAACATCGTCTTGCATTCTATTTAGGGTGGCTCCTCTTCTTTCTCGCAAAAGTAGGGCAAAATCAGGTTCGAAAGCTCCCGCAAAGGTTACTTTGGCTGAGGGTTCGGAAGGTTTAACAACGGCTGGAATTTTATTATAAAGTTTGTTAAATCTCAGGATAAATTCCATAACGGTTTCTGAGTTCTTTTTATTTAGGGACCCAAACTCAGTAAGGTAATATAGGTGATCCTTTCGCTCTCCCCATTGTCTGAGGAAAGCATCTTCCAAAGCATCATATGTCCGAATAGAAGCCGCGGGAAGGCTCCTAAACCAAGTTCGGACTTGTCCTTCAAAGGTCTGGACAAGTAGTATCGAATAGACATCCTCGTGCTCAATACCACAGATGTCTGCGAACTGGTCAAAAAATTTTATATGTTCAGCTGTGGTTAGATCTCCCTCCCCAGTGAACTTAGGAATATTTTTAATGTAGTTGTCAGGTAAATCATGGAGGTGAACGGGTAAAATTAGGGGAGCGTATCTCACTGCTACTTTTGCAAATACTCTGGGAGGAGGGACGTTCGATTGTCCTCCACCTCCTCCTCCGATGCCTGCCATTGACTTGGGAATAGGAAATGAGGGTGTAACACACTCTTTTGAATCGGGTGAAACTGGGAAATTCTGTTGAAGAAAGGTTGGTGTGTCAAATGACAACGATCTTTCTAAAGGACCTTTTCCCTTGTTTATAGATGGGAAAGTCTGATGGATATCACTCCTAAATTCATAGTAGTCTATTTCCGGATCTCTGGTATCAGACAGAGGGCTGCAGGAAGTAGGAGGTTCTGAAGGGCATTTAGTCTTTAAAAGTGGGTTTTTGGGCTTGTGAATGGTAGCGGTTGCCTTAGACGAGCCTCTCGCTCTTGAAATTTTTTCAGGATCATTAACAGGCGTAATCAGCTTGCCATCCGGGTTCTGTCTGGTATTCCTTCTACCGGACGCCAGTTTGTGTTTTAGTGGAGTCACCAAGTGAAATATTTAAACAAGCCTTAAAATGGCATGCACTCTATGTTCACTATCAAAGAGTAACACTATCAACGAAATAGTTTGTCGTTTTCCCAGGGAAAAGATTTAGTAACTTCATTCCCCGGCAACGGCGCCAGAAAAGATGTTGTTCCTGAGTCTGTACTTAAGGCTTTGAAGTACAGTGTCAAGGCATCCGAAAGTATACTAAAGGTTGATAAAGGATTATATTAACCTTCAGTATGGGAAACTAATGAGGATTTCTACATTCTCGTTGTCTAGCTTCCAACTGTTCCTGGGTAGTGATATCTTGTTCAATGGCTGCCCATGGAAATTCCAATTCCTCCCGAGTGTTCGCAGTTTTAAGGATTATGTCAAAAAGATTTAAAGCGATATGTATTTGGTTGGATAGTCCGGGTGGAATATTTGGTTGGGTTGCTGCAGGAACAGTCATTGAGGAACAGTACCAATATGAAAAATGATTTAAACAGAATATTTCAATGCTTTTTTAATTTGATTAAAATAAAGAGAGAATTTTTGCACAGAGAACGAAATAAGAATGCAAACTGAGGGCCCTTTCCCGTAACTGTATTATTTTTTGTAAAAAGATGTGGGGTGAGAGAAAGACGTTTTAGCTGTAGATAACGTAATATTATTGTCAATAGAAAACTCACACATACATAGAAGAATAAAATCGACATAGAGATAATTGACATAGTGTAAATAAATATGAAATTTTGTAAATGTAAATTGGTCTTACACCCGCTAATAGCTGGTGCAGAGGAAAGACAAGAAACAATTACAAAAAACTGAAATCCTTTCACTATAGTAGTGGTCATACTAAATTATAGTGATACACATCAATTATGAAGAGTGAAATGAAATGAAACAAGAAACATAACGAAACAAAATTGCAACACAGTCGTGACGGAATCAGGAATCTTGGAATTTGCTTCTATTAACTTCTCCAATGCAAAACTCTATTACAATATTTCCCAAAAAGTCCAGCCCTTGGTTCTTCTTTTGGTGATCTATTTATACAAATTTTCCCTTCCCTAATCCTATTTTCAAAAAGTGCCAGGTGCTTGCTTTTACGTGATTCAATGCATATTATACATCTGTCCATAAACTGGATACAAGCTGTGAAGGTTCCGCTTGGCAGCTGTGAGGAGCGAAATCACTCCATCTCTTCTACTTTATTTTCAAAAAGGACCAGGTGCTTGTCTTTGCGCGGATTCAGTGCATATCATACACCTGTCCACGAACTGGGATACAAGCTGTGACGGCTCTGCTTGACAGCTGGCCTCGGCGAAATAGCACTCTCAAGCCAATTGTGGAAGTTTATTACCTATTTGTGCATCAATGATGTGAAGAGCGTTGAGTTGTGAGCTCGGTTGAATCAAATGTTTATCAACTTGAGCCATATCTACCCTGTCCATCTTAGAGATATGCACCGAATCTCTTTCATTCTTTTCCTTTAGATCAAGGGAGATTTGACCTATGTTCATTTTCTTTAGCGTCTCTGAGTCACCTCCATTCTCCATTTCTAGCAGCTCGCCATTTATGGCAGTGAAGGCTTCTTCTAACAAACAGGTTACTTTTTGAGCCTGTTCCTTGCTCAAGGCAATATTATGTTCCCAATCTTTTAACAAAATATTACCTCTTGTTTGTTCTGCGATGGTGAGACTTGGAGAATCTGTGGAAAACCTGTTGTTGGTAGCTATCATTGCCTCTTGAAAGGCTACCTGAGCAACTTCAACTTTCTTTTCTCTGGCGGTCAGATTCTCAGAAATTTGATGCATCAACAGACAATCTTCTTGAATTACTCTAACCTTGCCCAGCAGATTCTGCTGTACAGAAGAGGTACTGCCTCTGATATCAATCGCTCAGGATTTAAACCCTGCGACGTTGATCATTTTACTTTCAACAACCTCTACTTGAGCCTGTAGCTCTGTGATCATATTCCTCTGCTGACCAGCTTGCACCCAACCTTCTCGGATCACCGAATGTGCTTGCTCCAGCTTGACTTTGAGCCTTTCTATCTCATTTTTATCCGCCAATCTAGCCTGTTCCATCTTTATGTTGGCCTGGCCCTTGGCATTTTCTGTGGCTGTAGCCAACCTGGCCTCGAGGGTCCTGATGAGGCGATTCTTTATTTTCAATTGGAGATTCATCTGCCCAACCGAGAATTGATTTGCCGAAGCGTAGGCGCCCAGTGTTCCAGCAATTTCAGTAGCAACCTGGTCACTTTTCTTGCTCTTGCCATCTATCATGATTTTGTATTTTTTGACAGTGGACTCTCCTTCTTGATAAAATTCTCGCTTCACTACAACTTTTCTCTTTTTGTCAAAAAAGAACTCATTAGGAGGGATTTCCTCTACCCTTATAGGTCTCAGTTCTTCACCAAATATCCATCCCTCGCTAACATCTCCCTGTGCCGACTGCAAGGGTGTGACAGAGGAGATGGGTTTTCCTATTTGCTTTGTTGATTCTGTTGGAGTGTTGACAGGGTTCTATTCTTTTGGAGTAATTGGGGCTTCCTTTTCAGTCTCTGCTATCTACTTTTTCGATGTGTCTGGAATTTTTCCTTCAGCCTCAGAACTTTCTTTGATTGGCGGGTCTGGAATTTTTCCTTCAACCTCCGAACTTTGTTTGCTTGGAGGATCTGGAGTCCTTTCTTTTGTTTCAGGATTACTCGTTTTCTCCTCCTCAGGTTGTTGTCCAGGGATAGATATTACCTCTGTAGAATCTTCAACATTCTTTTCTTTTGTCTCGGTAATGGCCAACCCTCCCAACACAGTGGGAAGACATCTTCTCCTATGCTCTTGGAATCTTAACACAACTGCTGCGTCTTCGGGTGTTAGCGATTGGATCCGGGCTAACACCTCTTCATAAGATTTCGCTCCTCGAAAAATGTCGTCCGAGGGGGAATTCTCATGTTCGAATCTCTTAAGCCCAACATGAGACAGATGATTTCTTACGACTTTCTGTGGATCATGTTTTTTAATCTCAATGGAGGCCAACTTTAGGTCCTCTAGGGCAGCAGCCTCAGCTTTGGCATGCCCAAAATCTAATAAAGAATATGAATTTATTCGAATGGGAAAAGAAGGCCATACCTTCTTTGAATAGCCCTTGAGCTCCTTGCTTATGCCCCCGATTACTGTTTGCCATGCAACTTCATGAAAAGCTAGTTTATCGAGAATGAACAAAGGTAGCGCATGAGGGGGAACATAAGCCCCGAAAACTCTGATGTATGAGAACTCTGCTTCAAAATGCCAATCTGCGATGCCACTCAAACCTGTTGAAACGCTATCTGATATGCGAGGTGGCGAGTGACCAAAAATATTGATGTGCAGGGGCACCATCACCCAATTGAAAATCTCATATGGGAACTTTCCAGGTTTATTTTCCCATAATTTATCATGATATTCATGCACTGGTTTTTCTTGGGTTGGAGTCCAAGCCCAATTCATCAAGGGGAAAGGCGTCATGGAACATATTGCATCCATGATATATGCCGACATGTAAAACGCTGAGGGTTTCCCACCTGCCTTTTTCTCCCGATACTCTATGATCCTGTTGGCCAAGCTATCTAAGAGCATCTTTTCCCAATTGAAAGAGAAACCTTCAGCGACCCAAAATATGAGAGGCACCCAAGAAACATAGAAATGCGAGGTGTCTTCTCGCCCGAACATACGACATGTCATCATGGCCACATACTTGTATTGTGGCTCTAGCGAAGCAATTGAATACACGCCCTTGTCATTCGATCTGAATGTCGTGGAGTGTGAAACCCAATCCTTTATCAAACCTGGCATAGTTTTGTCATATTCTATGCACTCCTTCGTTTTGAATTCTTCCAAGAAATATGCACCGTATGTATATTCAGATGTGGAAAGCAGCTTATACATGCTTTGTAAATGCTCGGGCCGGAAAGTTCTGATAGTCACTCACTGACTATTCATAATTGTTCTGGTAGGCAGGTCCACATGATCCAAAGCCCAGCGGATCATGTCATAGTAAGGAAGCAACCGGGGCCTGGTTGCTATTCTGTGCATCCCTGACTGGACAACTATCTTATACTTAGTGTGTAAATCGTCTCTTTCATTGCCGTCAGAATCATCTGAGTAATCAACTAATTCTGCCTACAGAGCATTGAACACATACGACCAATCGGGAATCGATTCAAAACTTCGGGGTGAAGTGTCGGAGACATTGTCTGAGATCTGGCTTGTAACTTCGACATTTGTCTTCGTCACTCTCCGCGGAGCCATGACTGCTGCTTGCTTTTTCGCTCTTCTATGATAAACCTACGTATACATGCAGAAGTCAATCCAAATTCGAAAATGATGAGCTCTGCTTGCTTATGAAAAAAGTTTTCATTATAAAAAAATGAGACTCCCGTATATATTTGAAACTTCTGTAATCTTCGTAATAAGTCTGTCCAATCGCAATTAACAACACATTGATTGCATAAAAATCCGGTCTACTTTATTCGTAGATTTACCCTAATCATCTATTAATGTGATCAATGTTTGGCGGCTTGCCAGTCAGCCGGAGTATGAAAAGCAAAAAGTTTCCTCGGGAAATGTGCAAGCCTCGATGCGCGGGACCTATCTCGTTATAATTTAAATTATTCAAAATATAGCAACGTTAAAGATCTTTCTCTCTTTTCGCTGCATCGGGGATTTCCCTTTAACATTTTAAGTTTTCAACTTGCGAGACTGCGAGTACCGATTTTGATTTAAGAGATAATCGTGATTTAAAGCATGATTAATTTCCTAATCATTTTACTCGCGGTATCGCGACTCGGAATTTCGAAGATAAAATGTCGGGAGATTAGTATGCCGAGTTACGAAACTGCGAGAAATCGACACTTAAGACTTAATTAGGGTTAAGAGAACTTGGATTAGGTGACTAATTAATCATACTATACTCGCATCGTGGTTTCGTGAGTCGGAGTTTTAGACATCATGATTTTCAAAAAGATAGCGTCGAGTGGCGAAGCGCCGAGAACCATTTTAACCATAGTTAGCTTTTGCGTTTAATCTCTGACCAGGGTTAACTCACAAGTACCTCGCGTTCTCGGTTCTCGGGACTGTGAAAAAGAAAAAATGGGTTTGATGAGCGCCGAGGCGCGAAACTCTGACAACATCAAATCAAAAGTTAAACGATTTTACCCTAGTTAGTGCTTTGGGTGGAAAATAAAAGCGACTTCACCGTTTCGTGACTCGAGACGTACGAACTCAAGGATTTAAAGTATCCGACTTGCGATATCTCGAAATAAAACAAAAGAGCAAACATACTTGCAAAAAATGGATCTTTTTTGAAAGTGAAAAAGCGTTGCTATCCAGGCGACAAGGTTTAGTCTTAAGATTTCAGAAGGAAAAGAAAAACAAACTTTAGATCTCAAGTATCAAAAAATTGAAAAATTGCGCGAGGTGAAAAACAAGGGCGGCTCCAACAAATATCTCTATTGTAATGTCCCCAAGGTCGAGCCCAGTTGTAAATATGATGTATGAAATGAATTGTAAATATGTGTTATATGCTGGTGAGCCAAGTTTGTATAATTCGGTGGGCTTATGTGATTGTTAGGCTAGAGAGCCTAAGGGTTGGAGGCCAAGGGCTTGATTTTGTACTTGTATGTATGTAGAACATTTAATAAAATTGTAAACACCGCCAAGTGTAGACCGACCACAATGAATGAGTGAAGGGGGACTGAGCTTCCACAAAGAAGGCAAGGGATTAGGGGCTGGAAGATGGGAAAAGGGGCTATGTGTTTAGCCTAGGGGGCTTAAACCTGGGAATAATATTTTAATATTATTCCAAAAAGACATGTGCATTTTATGTTTTCTCCTAAGTTTCTGGCAAGGGGAGGATGTACAAGGGTGATGCGTGTTGGTGGAACACATGCAGTTCCATGGGTGACAAGTGTCAACCCTAGCGCATGCGAATAAAATGGCTAAGATGAGTCGTGAGAAGAATTCCTCCTCCATTCTACCCGATTTCCTGAACACGTACGGAGCCCTGGATAGTATGACCAACCCGACCCCTGGAGAGAAATCCTCGTGCGTTCCCGAGAGTCGAAAATCCCGTGTTGTCTTTGATAATCCGTGTGCATCCTCTGTCTGACTGATCAAACCTGTGTGTGGAGGCTCTGTCCCAAAGCCATGACCCTGAACCATTTCGCCATTGTTGAACCAGTTGGAAAGCCTATGTTTGGCTCTGTAAATCCATGTACACCTCTATTCTGTGAGCCTAGAAGCCTATGATCGATTCTAAAAGAGACGGTTTCACCTCTGTTTGAACTGGAAAAGCCCGTATTGTGTCAGGAGAATCTATATGCATCCATTGCCCGAAATCGAGCCTGTGTGTAAGATCTTTGTTCTGAAGCCATGACCATGAGACCGTCTTGTGATTGTTGAAATAGTTTGGGAAATCCTGTGTCTATTTTCCCTGTGGATTGTGGTGACCATGCAGTACTGGACTGTGTGTGAGTTGTTGGCCTATGAGCGATTCTCTCCAGGTGAGAGAGTGCGCAGAGGAAGGAGAGGACTCCTAGAAGGAACCTTGTAGCTGCCACAAAGACATGAGACTTCTGGTCCGGTCTGTTGCTGTAACCCAAGGCAAGGGAGGTTAGCAGCCGAAGGATTGTCCAAGTGACAGAGAAGGTGTATACTCCTAGGGTGTAACAGGCATGTGGGGAATGAGGGTCTGTGGGCAGTGAGCGTGAGAGGTTCCTGGGAGAGAATCCCATCCTTGTGGCTATGTGTTGTTTTCCCTATAACCTCAGCCTAGCCTAGGATTCCTTGTCTTGGGGTGGATCTTAGTCCCAGCTTGGGGGTGACCCACTGCTGAGTTGATGAGCAGTGCGGTCTAAGGCTGGGAGGTTCGTGGAAGGCCTGCACTTAGTTGGTGGAACTGCCATTGTTTTAAAGATAATTACTTGATTATGCTTTAATCATGTTTTGCATGACTTTGCTGCTTATATTATCATGAATTCCGCTGTGTATATGAATTAATATTAAATGCTATTGATTGTTCATTATAGCAGTAAATAATATGTTTTACTCTGAGCTTAAATGTATTTATTTTCTTAAATGCATGTGGATTATATAATGTCTATATGAGTTATGTAAAAGGTGTGTACAGATTGGTAACAAAGAGTGATAAAAGCCTTGGTAGCCAGAAAAGGTGCGCTACATCTATCTACAGCTGAGGAAGAGTATATTGCAGCATTTTGTACATAGGTTCTTTGGATGAAACAAACTTTGATAGATATACAGGTTGAGTATGATGAGACCATTCCAATTTATTGTGATAATACAAGTGCCATTATTATCTCAAAGAAATCGGTGATGCACTCCAAGATGAAGCACATTCCAATAAAGTAACACTTTATACGGGAACAGGCTGTAGAAAATAACATCAAAGTTGAGTATGTGGGCACAAAAGAACAAGTGGCAGACATCTTTACAAAACCACTTCCACATGAAGCCTTTGAGTATATTCGCCAGAGACTCGGAGTTATTTCTACTCCAAAATGAATGCTTTTGAATGCTTATCTTATATGTCTTAGATGTACACGAGGAAGCACCATAAAGAGAATAGTTCAATCAGGGGGAGAAGACCTAGATGGAAATATACCTTTTCCATTGAAGACAAAGGGGGAGAGATTCATTACATGCAGAGGACATAGGCATGGTTCTAGAGGGAGAAATGGTCACAGAGATGCAGAGGACATAGCCATGTTTCTAGGGGGGTCATGAGTGATATGAATTCAATATTGCATGACATAATTTTAGTTTTTCATCAGAGTGTTTCCATCAATGCCAAAGGGGGAGATTGGTGATTAAGGTTGGTTGTCATTGATGTCAACCCTTGAAGAAAGCCCGGTAGCACAAAGGTTTGGGTAATGGACCCAAGTTTGTTTGATTTAAAGATGAATCATTATTGTCTTGTCATGGTTTATAATAAGTACAAATATATGAACCTCCAAAGTGGTCCCCTTATGGTGAAAGCCCTCACAGGAAGACGCTTTGCAGATTGAGTTATCCTAGAAGTATGGTTAGAGAACCCATGCTTATTTGTGTAATAATGAGATGAAAGTCAGTGAATTTGTTAGTGAAACTATCCTAGATACATAGTTCTTGTCATGCAATTTCTGGTGGTATGTGGAACGTCACATAACTCCTCACGATTTGAGATTTATGGCCTTACGAAGTTGGAGGACCCTCATATGTCATCTAGAAACCCCAAAGGTCAAAGTAGTCAAAG
>CBVK0100240780.1:0-13373 GCA_900067695.1 Picea abies | reverse complement strand
CTTCCTTGGCTAATTGCTTGATGTGATTAAGTAGATCTAGTTATGCTCTATATTGATGATATATGAATGAACATTAGATCTGATATATAATATGCTTAGTGCTTGAACTATTGAATCTAACCTATATTCATGTGGCTAAGTACTGAATCATCTTTAATATAAGTATTCACTGCGATGCTCTGTGCTATCTGCAAAGTACTAGACGGGTTAAATATTGATGAAGGATCTATGCTAAGTTCCCTATAAAAGATATAATCCTAGATCAGTGTCCCAGCTAAGGTTGCAGACAGCTAAGTCCTGCAACCACCCCTGCCTCTACCTCGAGTGAGACTTGATCTGCTTCGCAGGTGTTTCCGAAAGGGCCAATAGTTAGGGTTTTTTTGGTGTGCTCTTGAAAGTTGAACCTTGGGTTTGCCCCTGTACCAAAAACACTTAATGATAATTTCATCTTCTCTTATAAGAATTGGTATATATAGATTCAATACTCCTTGATTCAAGACTTGAGAATGAAAGCAATACCTGGTGCCTTGTGCTTGGGCTATGGAGTCTAGGCAACAAATAGAACTTGAATATGCAAAATGCAACTTCCGAAATCTTGTGACATGATATATGCAACTTTGAAAGTCTTGTGACATGTGACATGTAGCAATCATCTTTTCCAAGCAATGTGCAAACTTTAAACTTGGTGCAACATGCAAAAAGAAATTTTTGGGAAGATGCAATAAAAATTTTTAAGGATTAAACATGAGGGGTTGGAAATGGCCATGTCAAACATTTTATAATACTTTTTTAGAGCATTACCCTTCTTTTCATTGTGTCTCACATGACAAAGAAACAAAATCACATTGCCATTGTCAATTTATATGTGGAGGGTTATTCAACGTTTCAAGACTTTCTTCATATTTTCCTAATTTAATCCTCTCAAAAGGAAAGGTCAAATTGATAAAGCTTGAGTCAATAATCAAATAAGGAAAAGAGGTGAAGAGATAAAGTCATAATCCAAATATAAATCTTTAGCAATGCTCCCTCACTATGAGGCCAATGCCCCTAGTCTCTAGTTTGTCTATGAATATCTAAATAAAAGGAACTTGTTCGATAAAACAAACATTAAAAAAAAGCAATTCTTAAAGGGGTAGTAAGAAATAATGTTAAGGATGGTAACTCAATGTTAAGCTATCTCTAGAAGGATATTATATGTAAAAGTCCTAGCTAAATAAAGGTGGATGAATAAATAAATGATTGATAAGACTTGTGCATGTCTAAGACGTTGAGGGTCATCACATGAACTTATTCCCCATTCCCTTTCATCATTACTAATTATTTTTTCCTATCTTTCACCTAGGTGCTTAGGAAATATGTGTTGTCTTAGGACTTTATGCATGTATAAGGGTCAATATTGTTCCCCTTGGTAAGACTTAGGAAAATATTAAAACCAACCTCCTTTTTTATGTTGTGCTAAGAGATGTCACCAGGTGCTATCAATTAATGGCTTGCTAAGAGGCTAGACCCATCACTTCAAGTGGGTATTGTGCACTGGGATACGGTATTGTGCACTGGGATACATGTATTATGCTTCAAGATCCATGACATTTCATTGGGATCCATGATGCTACATTGGGATCCATGTACTCATATATGATGATATCTACATACATTGGGATCCATACCATTTTCCTTGGGATTCATGTCATCGCATTGGGATCCATGACAATGCATCGATCCATGAGAGGGATGCCATGTCGCCACACATGCCACATGGACCACTCAAATTCATTCTCCCTTATCAATTGGACGTTTCATTCACACTTATGCATTATTTATCTCTCCTTGGACCACACATGGGAGTTATTAATGCATTGGAGGAGTTGGTTACAAATTATGGAGGTGTTTATAGGTTTTTATTTGGACCTTGTGATGATGTGGCATGCTTTATTTTTATCTACTTGAGAAGCACCCACCTAGAGGAGGCCACACATGCCATTTATGTTGACTTTTTTACTTCGATGGCTCACACATGTGAGAGGTAATGTCATCTTCTTGAGTTCATTATTCCAGACTTGGACCTTTCCATCATTTGAGGGAGTTGGTTGGAGGATCTTTGGGAGTATTTGGACAATGTTGACTCAATCATTCACCCTCTCATGGGGAAATTTCACCTTTATTGAGGAGTGCAACTAATTTATTATCTCCCTCTAGCCCACACTTGTGGAATTTATTATTATATTTGGACCATTCTTTAGGGTCATTTGGCTCTTGGAGGGTTTTGAGGGATTTGTTAGATGATTTGTTGTATTTTCCCATGGACTAGGTTAATGGTTTTGACCTCATAGTATTGAGCTAGCACATTGTGTTGTATTGTATTTGAGGAGGCTCTTCACCTATAAAAGGAAGATTCCTCCCTCATTTAAAACCATTGGATATTAATGAGAAACTTGGATTAATTTTTGTTTGAGAATCTATTTCTTTTCTTTGTTAATGTTTAGTCATTTTCAAGGTTTGTATAAGCACTTTTAAAGGCTTTTTTGGAATAAAAAGGCTTCTATAAGGCCAAATAATTAAGGGTGAAATGCTCCACTTAGGAGGGTTCTCAAGGTAAGTTCTCTAAACTTACCCCTTTCATCATTGAAGTTATTGTTCATGCATTAAGGTAGGATGTCTGATGGCTCTATCCTTTTGCTTGGCCAACCTTTCAGTTCACCTTGATAGTACTAGGAAAGGTTTTCATAATGTGTTATCCTCAATCTAGATTGCATTGAGCCTCATTGACTTATATTAGTTCAAATCATGCTAACTAGTTCTAAAAGAAACATCTATATGTTGATCACAAGAGGGTTTGAAAATCATTTTTAATTTAATTACAAATTGATCACTTTTATAGATGCCCTAATGCATACTTTGCTTGGAATGGTTGAAATCAATACAAGATAACTAGGGTTGAAAATAACTTTTATTGCAACATTTTGAAGGGGTGTTGTTCTAGGTTATTATAAACTATCATTGGATGTATTGGAAGGTCCAAAACCCTCATTCAAAGTGAAATTGTTGCATGTTCTTTATTGTTGTTCTGGGATTTTTCTAGTATTCCTTTTTCTGCAAAGATTTATTGTTGTGTGGGGCTATTTGTAACCCTCCTCTTTTTCCAATGTTTCAAGGATTTAATTATATTCATTTCCATAGGTGATCAAAAGACTTTGAAGAGAGATAAATTACCTAGTTTCAAGCCTTGACATTACCTCCTATGTGTTATCCAAAACTCTATCCAGGACTGTCATAAAACTGTAGAAGTATTCCACTTTAAATGGTGATTAAAGTGTTGATGTCTTGCAATGTTTTTATGACACCTTGTTTTCCACATCCCAAATAAGCCAAAATATGTTAAGGAATTCCAAAGGACCTTGTAATTAGTCCAATTGTTGCCTCCTTTCACTATTGTATGAAGGTTTGTTAACCATATTTTTTTGTGGTGTTTGCATGTTTTTTGGCTTGGTTGGTTGACCACGATACAATCTACCCAAACAATGCAACATTTATATTGTTTGCTAGTTGAGAGGGTCGATTCATGCTACAATCATGGTTCCAAAGAATTGATCTATATTGTATGATGAGAAACAGATTAATTTTTGAGTGTTGATGAATGAATGATAATTTTGGTTAATGATATAATTTTTGTGCCTTGACATATAATAATGAAATTTGCTAATCTGGTAGCATTGTATTTCTTCTAAAGTTATTACATTGAGCTCATTGCCTTATTCTCTCTTTACAATAGTGACACTTGATGTGTTTCATGGCATATACTTATTGAATGGATGCAAACTTATATTGGTTATGAACTTGTTACAATGATGCTCTATTTCATTGCTATCATAACGACCCAATTTCATGCTTAAATGTTTCATAAGTACTTGTTCATGCTTCAATTCTAACACATATGAAATTTTCTAAATGATGACTAGCTTGTGAATGAAAATATACTTTTTACTTAGAAAGTTTCACCTTGAACATTGTATATTTCTTGATCACTAATTATGAGTAATGGTGCATTGGTGTGTTGTGTTGAATAAAGTAAGTGTTTTCCTTCCAAGCATTCATTGAGCATTTTCTACTCTTAATTTTCTTGAAGCATCAATTTAGAGAAGTCAAACCAAGTCAAACAAAGTCCTTGTCCTCACCTATCTAGAAATGCAATGATAGGACTTAGTATTATCCCCCTAGGAAAACCCTCCTTATGTTAGAAACCATGGCCTAGAAATGTAGAGGCAAGGGAACTAAGGTGATAGTGGGTGGCTTCCCTATCTATTTCCTCAAGCTCTCCCTTGCAGGGTAGGAATTTCCTTTGGCGAGAGTTTAAGTGACAAGATTCAATCCATTCTTAAGAAAAACATGATCTCTAGAAAATATTACAATCTAGAGTGATATGATGGCAAGTTGGGCATGACACTCCATGTTGGGATATCAACATAGTGGTAACTCCATAATTCAATATTCCTTTAACCTAATCTATGATTACCCAAATGACATAGTGTGAACCAATAAGTGGTAACTTGTTTGGAAAGGATCCCTTTGGTCCAAATTCTTCTCCTTCCCATGGTTAGTGGAAAAAATGAAAATTCTAACTTGGGACAAATGATGAAAACGAGGCTACCTTGGTCCATTTATAATCCCCCTATCTAAATAATCCAAAGAAACAATGGAACATGTTATTAACCCATTCAACTTCATAATACCACTTTGGGATATAGGAGCCTCCTTAAAAACCATAGATAGATGTAGGCTCTCCATCCCTAACACTCCATCCAACTAGCACCAATAGGCACTCTCAAATAAAATCACTAATTATGCCTAGAGTATATTTCCTAGATTCCTAGTTTGGATATCTTGAAGTTAAGAAACAATAGGATATTCAAAGGAAAACATGTTACCTCACCAAAGCAATGGGATCTACTAGAAACAAACATCAAAGAAACTATATAAGCTTACACTTGGGATTTAGAAGATCTCACTTGGGGCACTCATAATAGAGAATTCATGAGTGCTTAGAGGATGGATAAAGCCAAAATCATCCTCAATTATAGGCTTCATTATTCTACTATAATCTATCCCAAATATTAATCCCCCACCCCCATCCTTTCGATGGGAAAAGTAAAAAATAATTTTGGTGGTGCCTTGAATGGAAATCCTAGTCTTACATGCTTCAAAGGAATTTTCATAGATTCAAAAGGAAAATTCATCCTTCTTTTATCTAGCTTTAGAGGAATAAACACAAGTAACTTAGTATAACTTCAATATCTAGAAGAAGGTTTAATCCTTTCCAAGAAACATAAATTTTCCAACCTTCACATCGAGGGGCCTCCCAAATAATCATTGGGACCATTCATATTATTTAAAAAGGAATCTATCCAAATAAAACTTGTGAGAATTATAGGTTCTCTATAACCCTAAGAGACATCTTCCTAGTTGTCAAGCAACTTCAAATTGAATCTCCAAACAATATATTCATAGAAGAAAATAAACTAGTAGATTATATGGATAATGACGGTACTAGTCTCACCAATGGTGATATAGAGATAACCTGCAACAATATAGATAACAAGGAACCAATACATGGTTGAATTTTTATTTATTTATCTAATATGGAGACCTTCCTGGAATACAAATATATACCTAGGGCCCTAGAACAAGTCATAGGAAAAATTGAGGATATCACCAACGACAATGCTTGTAGCAAAAATAGGTTACCAATTATTGATGTAAGTACTACCGAGAAAGGTTCCATTATGTGGACCTATTTAAACAATTATTCCTTGAATGCTCCAAACTATTGCCTCCTTAAATTCATGGTTTTATCACTCCTTAGCATGTGACACGTTTGGCATGGTTCAATAATCATGTCTAAGCCAAAGGGTGCATCAACTCATGAGCACCTCAAAATATATGCTCATCATTTCTAGATGAGGTTGTGGATGAAAACTGGAAATCCCTTATATAGAATGGATATTCACCATAATTAATGAGCTAAGGAGATATTAATGTGCACTCTCTTTTTTGTTCTATTAAGTCTAGTTGTTAACTAATAGTGGAAAATCCATTGGTTATTGTATATATTCTATATTTCAATATATAGTCTTGCTACTAGATAGATCTTGGCTCACTCACCTGGGAAGATTGTAAGGTCCCATATTAAGTTTTCTCTTTCCTCTAGTTTTTCTAACCCATATTTTGTTTCTCCTCTCACTTTCATGGAAGGTAGATTACCCATTCTCATATGGGACAACCCTGAGCTACAAAGAGATAGAAGCAAGGGAGATAAGGAATGCCAACCACTCCCCAAAGTAAAGGGAAAGAAATCCACCAGTATGTGGAGAAACATATAAAGTGTACTTATCCCCTAGCCTTTGATAGATATGATTCTAGTGAGGATGATTTAGAAAATGGTATCTTTGAGAGAGGCATATCGCCCTTCTTTAAGGCATACAAAAAGAAAACCTCTCTACCTTCAATCACTCTCACTTTGATAGAGCCTTCTTTGAGGTTGCTAAGATAAATGAGGAATCTTGGTTAGTTTCAAAAGTTAAGAAAATGGAGGACCATCCCATCTCTAATTTTCCTATGAAATACCCCATGAATAATTTGGGTAGACACACTCTCCTCAAAAGTACTCTTGACATGGTGTGGTATATATGAACACCTGTTGCTTCTAGCCTAAATGATTAGGATTAGTTCACAGAGCTAGTTACTAATATGTTTTCATGTAGAGAAAGGACCCTCTCTCCACTCTCCAAGGATATGCTTAGAAAAAACACATATCTCTCATAAGTTAAATCCCTCTTGATTAAAACGGTGTGGGAAAATGAAGGTACAAGCAATGGCGTCAAAGCCAACACTAAAAGATAGTAATACAATTCACTTACTCCTTTCTCATGATATCTAGTGTTTTGATTCTCTTTCTTGGTTGAGCATTTAGAATAGACTCATATCTAGTGTTTTTAATTCTCACATATGGTGTATTTGGTTGTATATTTCTCTCTAGTTTTTTTTAAGTCTATAGCTAAGTTATATGCTTGCATCCATGTAGTCACATAGGTTTATTAATTTTGGAACACTGACATGTGATTTCTTCTCAAGAATTTTGTATATTTTTGTACTATACCATTTTAAATATATAAAAAATACTTATTACTAACTTGAGAAATTTAGCTAGAAATACCTCAAGCGTGTGTTTATAAGAAGGTATTTAATGGCACCATATTAAAATGTATAACCCATGAGTAAATATAAAAAAAAAGAATATAAAATCATATATAAGGCCATCAAAGTTTATTTGAACAACAAAGCAATAATTTATTTGGAAGGTTTGAGTATTTATTTTTCCTCACCTTTTTAGGACAAATAATGCTTTGAGGCTAGGGAGATGTTAAATATGTAAATCTAAGTTAGAGTATTGTTTTTTTATATAATTGTGTAATTTTTTTAAGAAGATAGTTAGTTTGAACAGTCAGGTCAGTCAAATGACCGAAACAAACAACCAACAACTTCACTTGGATAACTCTTTAGTGTGCAATCATAGAACCTTCTATAATTGGCTCAAAAATCAAATTTTATTTTTTTTGTTCAAAAAAAAAAATTAATTTTTTTTTAAATAAATTGTTGTCATCTAAATTTCGATGCACCATAAAAATCTTGCGACGCACTTGCTATACAAATCACAAAATTGTATACCCTGTGTGCATTACAATTGCGACGCACTATACAAATATTGCGACGAACTTTCTATACAAATCACAAAAATTGTATAGCAATTTCATCACAATATCCCCTGTGTGTGTCGTAATTGTGATGAACCTATACAAATCTTACGACGAACTTGCTATACAAATCACGAAAATTGTATAGCAATTTCATCGCAATATCCCCTGTGGACGTCGCAATTGCGACGACCGCTCCGAATGTTGATTTGTTGCAAAATTTTTACTTACTTTTCCTATATTGTCGAGTGTGCAATGATATCTCTTTAATGTTGCTCTTGCGACGATTTCCCTACTGGTTCGTTGTTTCGATGATTACTTTACTTAGTTGTTCTAGGGACGATATTTCTTTTTTTGTTGCAAACGTGACAACTTCCCTACTGTCTTCACGTTTTTTACATTCATTCAGGTTCGTCGCACGTGCCACGACATAGTAAATGACATTTGGGAGACTCAAGATCCGTCGCAATATCCACGACATAACGTCGCAAGAGCATAGAAATAGCCGTCGCAAAATGACCCAAATTTGCTAGTGTGTCCAACTTTGTCCTAAAAAAATATTGTAGTCAAGAGGCGCATCAACTACTTCAACTTCAACACACATAGTTTTACCCCCTAACTGGATGGGGAAAGAAGGAATTATTTCATGTGGTCTAAAAAATTTACCATCAAAATCCATAAGCAATGTCGGTGACAGAGACAACTCAGGTTGGCCAATGGCCATCCAACATGCCAATGACATCACACAAGTTGAGGCACCCTCATCAACCACCATAGGGAAAATGTTCCGTGTCAAATAATTCTTGGTGTATGCCACTACTATCTGAAAGGTGACATGGTGAGGAAGACGAAGTTTTAGGTCAATTGGATCGAAAATGATCGCTCATGGGTTATTAGTCTCTATCACTCCCAAGCCGAACAATAGAGCTTTTCTCTATGAGGGGAAGCTCTGGAGGACCTCCAGAGAAGACATCGCATAAGGGGCCTGTGCCAGATCCTCCATCACGAAGTAGTTTTGAGTGACCCTCACATTTGGATTATGGAAAGCCTTCTTAAATACACCTTTAGGGATGTGATTCATTGTTTCTTCCACTGCCTTCTCAATTTGGAGAGGAGTCAATGGGCTAGTGGCCTCATTTCCCTTCTCAACAGAATCCTACATTCCATAGTCACGATCCCTGGTCGATAAATGAGCATCGGCGTTCATCATGTAAATGTTTGTGGCCAGGTTGTTAGTAGTAGGTGCGGGGGGTCCCTGACTGCCCCCTATCGCGCTTGTGGATGCGAAAGCTTGAGCCATACTTTTCCCTTGTGGAAAAGGGTTTGTCAAAACAATTGGATATTTTTGTGCTAGTAGCTTCTGGGCTTCTGCAAGCTGAGGGAATAGGTGATTCGGGTGGTCTTTTGTGCAAAGATTACACGGATACTTCGACTTCTTCTTCTCAATTTTTTCCCCTCCAACATTGTTAGCAGCCTTTTTATCGTGGTCTTTTGTGCAAAGATTACACGGATACTTCGACTTCTTCTTCTCAATTTTTTCCCCTCCAACATTGTTAGCAGCCTTTTTATCCCCTTTACCCTTCTCATTTATTTGTTTCTTCTTTCACTCAGTTTGTTGGTTGGCCTTGGGAGTCGTCCACTACACACTGTGTACATCCAACGTTTGGGTAGCAGGGACAACTAAACTAGGAGTCTAGTTGGCCACATTCTGGTGTATCGACAATTTTTGCAACTGATTTGACAAAAGATCTGTGGACTTTCTTTATGATGAACCCACTATGCCATTAGTGTGGGGCCTAGAATTTTGTTTGGCCTTATTGAGATTATACTTCGGTGCATCATGTAAGATCTCATAGAGCATGCTAGACTAAGATTAAATTAGTTCTAGCTGTTGTGCTCTCATAATAGCCTCCTCCTCAGAAACTACCCCGGACGTTGCTATGTATTTGAACACACAAGGAACCAAAGACTTCAAGAACCAGTCAAGAAAGAAAGAAGGAGAGATATTGAACTTAATCAAGATCTTTCTACACCGCCACTCTTAGATATGATCTGAGAAATGTTCAGCCTTGGTCTTCTCGAAGTTGGACAACAACTCGGTGTCGGCATCGTATCTCACTAGCAACTTGAAATGGTTCAATAAAACCTTCACTAGGTCATTAAAGTAAGATTACCTCGAGCTGTCAAGCTCGATATACCACTTTGCATCACCCCCTATAAGAGTGCGTTGAAAAAGGTGCAACTGAATATAGTCATCTTTCAACTAGTTTGACGAGCACTACAAGTGAAAGGTAGTCACATGATCACCTGGATCTTCGCTAGGATTGCCCTCAAATTTCATAATATATGAAGGAAACTTAGTCGGCATAGGGGGCCAATGCGGATCATGATAGATCGGTTCATTCAGTAATCTCGACGAGTTTGACAAATGCAAGGTTTCCAGAAAGGGTAGTTTTGATTGTGGATTATTTACAGGAAAAGAGGGTCCTAGATTTTAACTAACACCGGGTTACCATGAAAAGTTGTACTATTGGCCAGGGTTTTGGTAGAAACTGTGGCCTTGACTAGAAAAAGGAAATTTCATCTGTTGAGGCATCAACCGACTCTCGAAATTGGATGACATAGCCTGCGTAGGGATTGCTCCCTATGTTATGTTCCAAGGACCTTGGTTTGGGATGCCCCCAGCTGATACACTCGACATAGGTATAGAAACTTGCTCGAGGTTCTATTGAGTATGGAAGGGGTTTCCCCCAACCAAAATTCCTTGCGAGGGAAACAATCCCTGCCAAGGATTCCAAAGAACCTGTGTGGAGTATACTCCAGTCGTCGCTCCCTATGAAGAAATGGTACCTTGCACCGGGTTCTGTTGATCAAAGTTGGGGTTGCCCCAGTCGAAAAAGCGGTCGAAGAAAAAGTGTTGTTCACAAATGCACCAAAAAAAGAGAACGACATAGATCCCACTCGTGTTGTATAAGACTAAGGTTCTAAACTACCTCCACCAAACAAGATATAATTAGTGTTATGACCAATTGGTTGCTGAAAAGCACTACCCAGCAAAGGGAACGAAGGAGGTATATGACCCCTAGCATAAGGAATAACATTAAAAGGGGCAATAGTGCATGCGGTTGACCCTTGCAAGGGAGCGTTAGAGCTCCCTATGCCTAGACCCATGGTTTGTAAAGTAGAATAAGTAAGAATTGAATTCATATCGAAGATAGGCATCCCATATGAGAAGGGAGTTTTCATCGTGTTATGAGTGAAAATAATAATGGTTGAACTCGTTAAAGGTATTGGACCACTGCTCGAAGTCATGGGTGTCGGGACAGCTGAGGTCTTAACTCATGAAGGTGGGGGAGGAGGTATGATGCCCCCTCTAGTAGTAGCTGCAATGGGAGTACTGGGACTCCCTGACGAAGTAGCAACATTCGCTTCCATTGCCACTCGCCGAACAAACTGGTGCTTAGAATATGTCAGTTTGAGATGGACAATTTGAAATTAAAATCGGCGTCGATAAGTCGGTGATCGGAGGATTTTTTGGCCTGAAACCTTCGGTCTCGAGCTAAGAAACGATGGATTCCTCTGGTGCCGGAAAATATACTCTCGGAGTAGGCTCATGCATAGTTTCTTATGGTCTGGTCATTTCAAATGATCCTTCTTGATTAACTCTTTGCCTCAACGGTGGCGGAGGTGGCTCCAAAGTAACTAGCGACAGGACCTAAAGCCTTTGCGACCGACGAAGCTATTGATATTCCACTTTGTGAAATGATCAACTAAAACAGTAAGGCTTGACTAGTGTGGAACACAAAGAACTCACTAAAAGTTTCCTAAAGATAAATCAAGAAGTCGACTAACTAGTGGGACGGATGGTTATGCCAATCAACACTAGATCAACTAATTGGTGTAAGTTCAACTCGAACACGGAAGCACCATCAGGTTATACTCTATGAAGTGCGATATGAATTCCACCCAAGGCATTATGGTATACCCCAGCAATCACCTGTGTAAGCCTGTAAAATATGGGCAACTCGGTTGCCAACTTGTAGTCAGTCACCAGACAGGTATAGTCGACAATCAGGCAGATCTTAATGAGCAGGATAACAAGTTTGACTCTCTTCAAGGGTGCCAAAAGAAATTGGTCTGGAAGACAACTAAGGATCTTGAACAGATTCGAGGTCCATGAAGCTCCATAGGAAAATGTGATCAGTATTGTTCCCAAGAAAGACCCTTAATATACAATCCCCACTACATTTAGTCTAACTTTGGAGGGGTTATCTCCTCTGCCTTTCCTCATGTGACTTTGTGTTTATACCTTTTGTTAGAGGGGGGTCCCTGCTAACTCTTACGACATTGGACTTAAGAAAATACCTATCTCAAACTCCAATGTTTGTTTTAAATGGACTTGAAGAGTTTGCTCTTCACACCTAATTCAAGGCCCTAAAACCCTAAACTAGTCGGTGAACCCTACAAACATAATGTTTAATATATTTTAAGTTAAGAGATAATTTTAAGGCTTGCTTTATGCAAAGGATGTGGTCATGAAACTAATGGTGTTATGAAGAGACTAATAAGGAAGATAACTTTAAAGCATTTGAAATCAAAAAGATACTTCGAACTTAAAGAAAATCTTGTAAAACTCTATGTAAAATTCAGCTTTTCTTAATCAATGTTTCAAGATCTTGTAATTAAAAGTTTCCTAAAAAGTGCTCTGTTTGACTAAGCAAAACTACTTGTATTTCAGGAAATAAAAAAGAACTTTGAAATGAAGACTCTTTTTCTTATGCAAACAAACAACCTAAGCTACTTTACCAAACTAAATGCAAAAAAGGAATTTTTTTATTTATTTTTCGAACTGCTTTAACAAGAAAAACTAAAGTAAATTTTTTTTTTAGTTTTTCAAAGCAAGAAACAGGAAAAAAAAGAAAATTGAAACCAAGATTGACAAAGACCCTAAGCAGACTACATAAACGTAGGGATTCAAACAAGAAACCAAAAGGAGGATCTAAAACTTGACAGTTCACTCTAAACCTTTAGGGAAAACAAAAGAAAACTAAGGAACAAGTTAACTGGAACTTTAACCTAAGATATGGCCAAAGACAGAGACTTTGAATGGTTCAAGAAAGTCCTGAGAAGACTAAACTTCTATCAGGAAAGATACATACCTCTCTTTGTTAAAAATCACTTTGAAGACACGGAGACGCGGGATATTGCATCAACAACCTGGATATGTATGTGTATTGTCTATTGTGGAGAGAGCGTGTGTACGCGGGCTGACCCAAAACACAACATGTAAACCTCTGAAAATGTTAAAAAATAAAAGATCTAGGCAGACTAATAGGGCAGGGAAAGATGGAATGCACCTTGCAGGTGACTAGAAACCCTTTAAATACTTAGTAAACTTGAATGAAACTCAAAATGCAATCAAAAAGCCAATTAAATAAACCCAAAAAACCTCCCTCTAAAATACCTAGAGAGACTCCCCAGTGGAGTTGCCAATTCTGTTAGCGAGAAAATCTCCCTATAACTATACCAAGGTTTAGGATACAGACAAAGAAAATTACCTCTTAAAAGTCAATATAGTTTCTACACTACCCCAAACATACCAAAATAGATGAACATAAAGCAGTGGAA
>CBVK0100240779.1:0-13373 GCA_900067695.1 Picea abies | reverse complement strand
ATGATAAACAAAATTTCCAAACCATGCTACAAGTCTCTTTATTTTTTTTTATTCATGGAGATCATATCCCCATTCTCTAAAAATAATAATTTCCTGTTATCCTTGGCTGTCACAGAATCTCATCCTGTGCAGGCGCTTCCTTCAAACCATCCTCCCAGGTGACCACAACTAGAAACCATGGCTAAATCCTTCCTTAGGAATTTTTTGTGTCAAAGACAACCAATTCGGCCCTTAGCCCTCCTTCCCTCAACTCTCAATCTGCATATGACCACGACCATGACCCTGTGCTTAGCTAAAAAGGAGCTTGTCCAGAGATTTGGGACTTTAGAACTTTTAGCAAGGACCGAATCAATGATCATCGTCTTCTTTCACAATCAATGATCGAGATCCACTTCAGGACTCCACTCTTTAGGAGTCTCAACTTTCCTTGCTTGCCTCCTCCCAGAACGCTTTTACCTAGAGTTCATGATCTTCTGACGGGTTTTCTCCCACAGATTAGTGGTTGTGAATCACTTCGTCTCTTTGGGATTCAGAAGTTTCAAACTTTCCTCTTGCACTTTCTACCAGAGTGCTTTGACTCGAAGTCGATGATCCTTCGACATGTGTCTTCTGGAATCAATGGTCGATACATACTCCGGCCTTTAGGAGTTTGCGACCCAATACAACCTGTCACATATTTCCCCTTTGGAGTGCCCAGTCTCCAGACTGCACGATCTGTTGCCACGTGGTGACATACTAGAAGTAGACATGTGGCCCAATCAGACAGGTGACATGTGTCACATTATAACTGATTCTTCAATACTCCAAATGCTCAAAAATTACTGACATGTGGCACACATCCCATGTGTCCATGTCATCTACCAGAGTGCTTTGACTCGAAGTCGATGATCCTTCGACATGTGTCTTCTGGAATCAATGGTCGATACATACTCCAGTCTTCGGGCCTTCGGGAGTTTTTGACCCAAATCTACCTATCACATATTTCCCCTCCAGAGTGCCCAGTCTCCAGACTGCACGATCTGTCACCACGTGGAGAAATACTAGAAGCGAACATGTGGCCCAATCAGGCAGGTGACACGTGTTACGTTCTAATTGACTTTTCAATACTCCAAATGCTCAAATCTTACTAACACATGGCACACATTCCATATGTCCACATCATCCCAGGTGATGTCCGTAATCCATATCACTTTGATAATTCTAAGGTCCATATCACCTCTAGGTGACGTCATTATGCCCCATCACTTCGACTCTTTGGGCTTTGGGACTTCGAGAATTTCCATACTAGCACACTTCCAATTTTCCCGAACTTTGAATTACTGAACTGACCAATCTATTGCCATGTGTCCTCCTGAATTAGATGACTAAGATTCACTTCGGGTCTTCACCCGGAGTCCACATATCTGTACCATGTGTCCTCCTTAATCTGACAGTTGAGGCTTACTTCGGTTCTTCGGACTTCAGAAATCTCAAATTTCAAAACTTATCTGGCCCCACTGGATTTTATCTGAAGCCCTAGATACTTCAGAAATCTCAAATTTCAAAACTTATCTGGCCCCACTGGATTTTATCTGAAGCCCTAGATCTGGTGACACATGGACCTTGACAGATCAATGGCTGAGATCCTTTCGGGTCTTCAGGTTTCAAAAATATCAAACTTTAAACCCCTTGAAGTACATATGATTCTACTACATGTCCTCTTGAATCGGACGGTTGAGGCTAACTTCGGTCCTTCACCCGAAATCCATAGATTTATGCCATGTCTCTTCTAGATTAGATGACCTAGATTCACCTCGGGTGATCCAATGCTTGATATTTACTCTGGAAGATTCAATGCCTGAGATCTATTTCGGACAATTCGACGCTTGAGATTTACTCTAGACGATCCGACACTTGAGATCTATTTCATATGATCCGATGCTTGAGATCCATTTCGGATGATCAGAAAATCAAGATTTACTTTGTCTCTCTAGATCTCCGGCTTCGAGAGTTTCAAATCTCAATTGAAAACCTCTCGAACATATTTCTCAGGAGTTACTGATCTGCTGACACGTACCTTTTGGTGATCGATGGTCAGGATCTACTTCGGCTATACAAAGTTTCGATGTTTGATCCCTAACATGTCACATCACTTCATGCCTTTCAATTTGTGAGGGCATGCACCGACGGTTTGGAGTAACCCACTTTTCACCCCACAATTCTCCTGATGCTGACATGTAATCCCCTTGGGGAAAATGTGGTTTGGATTGCAAAACCGCCTTGGGAAATTATCTCCCATGCAACTTATTTCCTCGCAATGCCTCCTATCCATTGATCTCACTCTCTAATGGTATTCGATAGTGGTGACATTAACCCTTGCTTCCTTTTCATCGGATGACCCCTGTTCACCTATCCTCTAATCCAACGATCCCAAATCTCTCCAGATCCTACAGTGGCGATCACTCCCAAATTCGAAGGGGACGGTCATGATCCTTCGAATCCCTTACATGGGTCTCTGGCGTTCTATCTCCTGCGTAGATTCAGCAATGACATTCCTCCTAAGATTTTCAACTTCGCGGTCAGAGTTCGATATCGACCAAGAGACTTTGACGAACAAACCCAACCCATACCGGCCCAGTGTTTCAACCAGAAGATCTGATACCAAACTGTAACTTACCTAACCACCCATAGGTCAGGGTATGCTATCTTCAAGCCTACCCTTGGACTTATTTCTCTTACTGATAACTTTTTAAAATTTAAGGATGCATAAAAGGAAATACTTTAACGACATGCACAATAGTAGTCAACAATCATGCATAGTCTAAAGATTCAATTAAACGATAATTAAATAAACATCATAAATATATTCATATACATGCAAATGATACCATAATAGAGAGAACTTATCTTTATTAAAGATGACACCAACTGGCTACAGACCAAGGACATTCCACCCAACCGTAGACATTACTGTTCCAAATATCAACAACAACATCACCCCCGAGCCAAGGCTATGAATCCACAAGGACGATTCTAGAGTGTTACATGGATTCCCAAACCAGTTAGCACCCAAGCTCTCACAGGCTTCCCATCTCTCACAACAATCTAAGTAGCCAACTCTCTTCTACCCAGCTTGCACCACTCGAGAGAATGAACGTCCACCCTTCTCTACCACACAGTTCCTCAGGAAGTCCTTCTCCTTATTCGGGCTCCAGCGCAACTGGTCCAGAATCTCGATGCTGGAACTCTCAGGACTCACAACTATGAGCAATGCTACACATAAGCCAACACATCTCAGACATGCGGGCCTCAAGTCATGACTGGATCACTCCAACTACCACTACAGCCAACTATACCATGGCTAATTCTTTGACAGCTTGGTTCCCTTTCCCAAGCCAAGACACGAATGAGGATGGATCAATGAATGGGTAAGTGGGTGCATGAAAGTGCGTGAGGGAAAGAATGAACATATAGGAAATCAACGAACAAGCCATCGTTCGAACCCCCCCATCAGACCAGAGGCAAGTTTAAGTAACCTCGTTGGGAATCAAGAACCTCTTGGCCTTCCCCAAGAAGCTCATGTAACCGATCCCCTCCCTTAGACAAAAGGGTAATTAAAATAGGAAATAAACATTTATCCCCTCAAGCCCCTACTCTTGTGGAATCATAGCCCCCTATAACTCTAGTCCTTGTCCGTCTAGCAGCCAATCATGTATTTATTATTAATAATGATAAAAACATTACATGTTTTGGGCACACTGGCCTTTTAATAATTGTTTGGGCACTCTGGCCTCTCAACATTGTAACAATATATTATTTAAAATGGGGGTTCAAAACCTGTGGTGTTACATCCCCTCCCCCTTATTTTGGCTTTGTCCTCGGTGCATATACATAATAGAGATCAAAATCTCAAATTTATTCAAAAAGCTGCGGGTACTCTAGCCGCATGGCATATTCATGCTCCCAGGTAGCATCTTCTGGACCGTAGTAGGTCCACTGAACTTTTACCAGCTCTATAACTTGATTCCAGAGCATTTTGACTTTTTTGTCCAATACCCGCACTGGTTGAACCTGAAAATCTCCCTCTCAACATTGTAACAATACATTATTTAAAATGGGGGTTTGAAACCTGGGGTGTTACAAGCAATATGTTATTCTGCAATAATATCTTCCTCTGCAATAAATTTAGGCATGTAATTAAGGTAATATCCTTCCGGGAGAGCATTCATGGGTTGAGGAAGCACTAATGGTGCATAAATAATAGCCATAATGGCATCCATTCTGTTATGAGGAGGATTAATTCCTTCCATTTGATTTGGAAAAGGAGGACTCTATCTCTTGGGAGAAGTAAGATGTGATTTGCAAGTGAAAATGAAATCTGTATAATATGAAGTTTTGAAAAAGGAGGAATATGAGGTGGAGAATATTCAGACTTAACAAAATATTTCTTGGACTTGGGTATAGTTGAGGATATTTCAACATAAATTGAGGTTCTTTCTTCTTTAGTTACATGAAATATAAATGAATGAGGAGTTAGGGAACCTAAGAAATGGAAGTCTTCCAAACTTTCAAGTCTAAACCACTTCACAATTTCAACAAATGTAAGAAAATAAAATCTTTCTAAACTTTCTTCTTTCAATTCAGGGGAAAAAAGTGTCTATTCAACAAGAAAATATTCTAATTCTAACTTGACAGGAGTTTCAGCTATAGGTAAATGAGGAATATCAAAAACAAAAACTATTGTAGGGAAAACATAGTCCGATAGGTCTCCAAAAATACTTGAAGATTTAGAAGAGGAGGCTCCTTCCAAATCTTTTCCCTTCCTAATGATTTTTTCTAGATCAAGTTTAGGTGTATCCAGAGGTGACTGTGGGTTATCCCTCCTATGTCTTCTCTTAGGAGACAAAAATGAACTTTGGAGTTTCCAGGTGCACTATGCAGTCATTTTGTTTACCGATTTCTATACAACAACAAAATTAGTAGTGTCCTTGTTGTACATACCAGTAAAAGATATTCAATTCACCTCCTCAAAAACGACTCCAAAAATGTTATAACTAGAAGTCTCACCTAGACTGATTTAGGTGTGAGCCTAATACCCATCAGAAACTTTGTAGTTTTATTAAATATAAAAATGTTTTTCATGTGTAGCAAATGGGTGAGATACTCAATTTGTAATATCAACACAGAACCTCCATGAAATACACACCAACAAACAAGGCTTTGAATAGCTTCAAATCAATGTTTATAGATATCAATAGGAATATGGAAGACTTAGCAAGGGATATGATATACATGCATCAGGTTACATCAAGCAGTTCTGAAACACATATAGCAGAAAGCTCATTGAATAAGAACCTCCTAATAAAAAAGAGAGCACTTGGATCATACTTGCATCAATTACAATGAATACATCATTTAATGTAGTAAGGAACAAGCATAATGATGAATCATTCATCAACAACTAACATCAAAGTAAGATAGAAACACATATGTGACAGTAGAAGAGGAAACTAATCATTCACTATTAAATATTCTTGAATCCAATACATACAATCTGGAAACTCTGTTTCAGTTGAAAAATAAAGATAAGAGACTCACTGTCTAACCATTCAAACCCTCTGATAGAGTTACAATTCATATTAAATAACAAAACTTCCAAAAATATCTCTACAATTCACCACCTAGCTTCTACATAGGATCCTATGCCTAAGAGAGGCGTGGCACTAGGTGCACAACAAAAATATAACAAGAATGTTATATTCTAGGAAAATGTTGGCTTCATTAAAGGCAATTACTGAAAACTCGATGCATGTGGCTTAATTGAAGGTAGATCCTTGAGGAAGGTGGAGCTTGATGTGTAATTGATCTTTCAGGAGATTATCTGAACTCAATTTGACATCTGGCAGTCTTCATCAACTCAAAATCCTCGTGACACCCAATTCACAACACATGCGCTAAAAATTGCCCCAAAACAACTAGTTCGGAACGTCTGTGATAGCACACACTTCGAACTTTCCTATAGGTGCATTTTTAGATCCAAAATGATTTCAATTGTTTAAAACTTGCACAAAAAGTTGGGAAACCCTTCTAGAACCTGCTACAATCTTCTAAAACATGAAGTAACCTTTGCATA
Organism: Picea abies; assembly: GCA_900067695.1. Lineage (NCBI taxonomy): Eukaryota > Viridiplantae > Streptophyta > Pinopsida > Pinales > Pinaceae > Picea > Picea abies. The sequence continues at coordinate 7,261 of CBVK0100240779.1, read as the reverse complement.
AGTCATATGTATATGGTAACCTCAGTTTAAGGCAAAATCATTACTCAAGCTATAAGTATGTGCATAAAAATAAACCATGGAAAAAATGATGTTGATGTAGAAATAATATTCCGTCTTCATCTTTTCCTAGTGCTTCTTCTAATAGCCACACGAGCTAACATATCCACATTTCTTTTTGCTACCTGCCCCTTGAAGGGATGCAATTCTTCTTTCAACCTCTTGATTTCAACTTAGCAAGCTCTTTTCTGCCTATACACATTCTTCAGCTGCCTATGAAGAGGTAGATATATCTTAGCCAAATATCTTTCTTTATCAATAGTATTTTCATATAAATATAACATATTATTCAGCTTGATTTGGGCCTCCAGGTTTTCCTCCAATTTTTCATTTTTAGTTCTTGTATCCTTAAGTGTCCTCCCGAGTCTTTTGAAAGTAGGATTACTTTCATGAGAAGGGGAGTTGATCTCAATAATATCTATTGGCTACTTGGAAGGTTTATTTTTATCCTTTTACTGAGATGAGGCTTTTGATGTACCTTCTTCCATAGGAATATGTTGCTTAGTTGCTGATCTAGTGAAAGGTCTTCTAGGCTTTATCGTTTATACAACAACAGGTGGAGAAAAGAAAAGTTTCTTACCCTTCAGACTCCTATTTTACTTGATGATGTATCCATAGGTGTAGGTTTTTCCACAGGAGAAACTTCTCTATCAGGAGGTTGTGAGGGACCAAATTCAACTGTTTTATCAGTAAATTGAATGGATTTATCCCTTCGATTCATCTTCCTCTTTTTACTTGACTTTGGGTGTACAATCTTCTCAGCATGAGTAGGTGTTTGTCTTTTTTAATGTGGTGTGTGACCAACATCTAGCTGAAAAACTAATGCAACTAGGAAAACCTCCCAGTCAGTATTGGTCTTCTTCAAGTCTTCCAATAATAACATCTTGATTAATCTAGAGTGAAAAACACTGATATCCACTTTCTTAGATTTATCTTGGACCTTATCTGGCATCTTACCAATAATCATGAACAGATAAAAGGGGAGGTTCATGGAATTTTTCCCAATAAAGTGTCATAGAAATATGATATGGTATTGATAAACCATATTGAACCTTCCTTCACAAGTGAAGTACCTCTAAATAAATCTGAGCATTTTGACAAAATTCTCCAACATTTGACTTCTTGGCACTCCCTTGGATACTTTGTCTCCTTGATATTAAGGTTTTAGGAATTCCTTGGAAAATGTAGAATTCAAAGACATGGATTTAAGCCATTTTTCACCACAAGAAGGTATCTATGTGGCTATAGAAATAGATTGCTCTGAGACTTCAAAATCTAGTTTCCCCACCTTAGTTTTTGTCCCACTGAAATTGAGTGCAAATTGTTTAGAAACCTCAAGATTTCCTCTTTGAATTCTCTCACAAAAAATCAAGCAACCCATTCTCTGAAATGCTTCTTTGAAAAATGGTTCAGAATTTATAAGATGCATGTCATGTAGCTCAACCCTAACAATTTATCCCCTTTTTTGAACCTTATTACCTTTTTGGTTGTCCATGATAATTGTTTTGAAAACCCTTCACCCTATTATAACAGTTTGTTATCGGATGTATGATGAAAACAAGAAAATTAGGGTTTTTGATTTGAATTTTGCACAATTAAGGGTTTACTGAATGAGATATTCATGTAGAACAACAATGTGAGAATGAAAGGACTGCAAGTAGGATATGAGAGGAAAGAAAAAACTCCCAATATGGATGAGGCTACAGTCAGGAAAAAATTGTGGAAATTCTGTGTAAAACAAAGGATTTGCAGCGTGATCCTTCAGTTTGCAGTGCACAATTGAGTTTGCAGCACACACTTTTAGACTAGGTTTTAATGAAAAAAGTTTGTAAAATTCCCAAGTATGAAAAGGAAAATGAATTTGAAAAATATAAAACCTCAGACCTGAGTGAAATCACAGTCATGGAGGGTTTTCTCAAGTGATAAAACAGAGGGTTCACAACACAATATTTCAATGCACATAGTTTGCAACACTAACAAGAAAATGTAGTGGATAAGGTCATGGCTACAAGAACTAGTTGCAAATCAGTCTTATTGGTATAAGGCATGAAACTTGGATTTGCAAAGGTTTAAAATACCAATACTACAGGTTTTGACTAGTGCAAGAATTTTGCAGTGCACATGTTATGCAACAGTTTGTAGTGCACATAAAATCACAGTGACTAGAATCCAATCTAACAAACCTTCATACAATGCAATTGATTGTTAAAAGGGTACCTGGTATAACTGAAGATTCAACCATTGTGTCATAATTTAAACTGGTAGTTTCTTGGAAGCTTTTAATCCACCTTCATCTTCTACAAGCAATTCACAACGCCATAATTCAAACCAATTTGTAGCGTGCTATATTCAAATTGACAAACCTGTTTCTTGAAACCGACATGAAGAACATGATGAATTAAAGGCACTGAAAATAATAAGATATCCCTTGAAACATTTCCAAGGCACAACTATATTTGATTAGTGCATGAGGTACTTTCTTGATTTGTTGCGCACTTTCAGGTGAGTTTGCAGCAAGTCAACTTAACACTTGATTTGACCCTCAAATGGTTGAGAATGACATAATGAACCTTTCTACACCCCTTTGATACAAAACACATGATAACGATGAATTTTAAGACCAAGGGTGTGACCAATACTTACCCCTATTTCTCTTATGATGATGACCACTATCATGACACCAAGACTCTTGCATGGACTAAGGTTAGATTTATTTGCTCATGAAAGAATCAAACATAATTTATTGACATAAGACATGAATCAAAAGCTAAAAATAAAAAGACCCTATTACTCAAACCTAGAAACTTAAAAAATTTGACCCCTACATATCCTATGTGATAACAGGTGGAAACCCTAGGGAGGAGTATGCTAGATACACTTTCCATCATTGCTTCATATCTTTGTTAAACGTTTTAAGTCTTTCTTTTTGCAAGGGTTTGTAGGAGGAATATGAGTGTGTATACCCTCCTAGATTTATCCTAAGTTTGGTTGGAATACCCTAGGGAGTAAGAGGGTTTACACCCCTAGAGTTGTTGATCTAGATTTTACTTTAAAGACTCGATCACCCAATTTTTAAAGGCATTAATCTGAAGTATTTTTGCATTGGAGAAACAAAATATTTCATTGGGAAATGTAATTTCTTGTCGTATTAACTTTTTGAAACTTGGGTTGTGTTCCTTTTGCTTAGAGAACCTATCAATCATTAGGGCATCCCATTATAAGGGGTAGTTCTTTATGTTATTACAAAATTGCATCTTCAGCTATTAGGGTTACAGAAACCCTAATCTAATTTCTTTAATAACTCTCAAATCAACCACTGGAACTTGCCCAAAGTTTGCACACTTAAACTTCTTGGTCTAGTGTAGTTTTTGGCAAAGTTTGGAGAAGTTTAGTGGATGATTTTATTTATGTAATAAGTTGATTGTTACAAACATAAGGATTATATATATTTCTTCAGAAAGAGTTTACAATAGCTTTATCTTTTCATGCCAGCATCTTGGTCTTTAAATATTGAGTTTTACTACTGTTTAGCTCGTCTATCTCTTGCATCTTTCACTTGATTTCTAGCACTTTTTTAGCAGCTTATTGTGCCATTTTATTGCTGATATATATTGTTACTAACAACTAATATTAGGGATATCAAGCTTAATTTGCTTGTCCAATTGGTTATATGGCATCATATTATTGGTTTTCTTGTGTCTCGAGTAGGTAATTCACTATTGGCAGGTCACTTAACACATCTGGAAACCCTTGAACCTTCCCAAGACTCTTTCCAAACATCTTTGTACCACTTAGAATTGACCTTTAGGGACATCCTCTTCATATTCATATTTTTTCATCTCATTTCCCCTAGGGTCACCTGGATTCCCCCCTTGAGGTGACTACCTCACCTCTAAAGTGGCGGGGACACCTGCCTAAGATGAAAGTGGGTAGTTTCCCTCTTATTGGTTTCCAATTGGTGGTTGGGTATGGATTTTACCAACCTACAACTTGTGCGATAACAGTCTCAACTCACCGACATGTTGCACTTTCTACCATAAAGTGCCTCAAATGGGCTCATCTTTAAAGATGTTTGATATCCATTGTTGTAAGTAAAATATACTAAGTGAAGGTATTCTTCCAATTTGGATGGTTTATCCATCACATACATCCTGAGCATATCTTCAATTACTCGATTTACCCTTTCTGTTTGTCCATCTATCTCAGGGCGATATGTTGTGCTAAAATTCATATTTGTTTGAAATCCTTTGATTATCCCTTTCCAAATGTACGAGGTGAACTTGTAATCTCCGTTAGACACAATTATCTTAGGTACACCATGCAACTTAGAAATTTCATGCATGTATATTTCAATAATGTTGGCCGCCTTGTGTGTTGACTTCACTGGAATAAAATGGGCAACTTTAGTAAGCTTTTCCACCACTACCATAATAGAATCATGTTTCTTAATAGTCCTAGGAAACTTAGTAATAAATTTCATGGTCAAAAATTCCCACTTCCACCCAGGAATGGGAAAATGATGTAGCAAACCAGCTGGATTTCTATGCTCATCCTTGACCTTTTTACATTCAAGGAACCTAGCAATAAAATCAACAACCTCCCTTTTCATTCCTGGCCATTAGTATTGCTTTTTTACTGCAAAAAATTTCTTCTAGTAGAATGGATGTATAGAATAAGGAACCTTATGCATTTATAACAACAACATTCTTTTTAAACCCTGATCATTTGGCACGTAGACTCTGTGTCTATACATGAGAATTCCATCCTCTCCTAGCTCATAACCTTCAAACTTCTTTTGTGATATACCCTGTGGTAAACTTGTCTTTATGTCCACATATCACTAATATAGTTTGGAAACCTCTAAAATTATTTCACACAAATCCAATTTGTACATGATTATAGTTGCAACATGCATCTCATGCACCCTCCTGTTGAGTGTGTCAACCACCTTGTTCTCTTTTCCTTTGATATGATTTATATTAAGGTCATACTCACTGAGGAATTCTAACCACTTGTTTTGTCTATCATTTAAACTTGGCTATCCAAACAAATACTTCAGACCACTATGGTTTGTCCTCAACTCAAATATTTTACCCATGAGATAATGTCACCACATCTTCAAGGCATGCATTATGGCTACCAATTCCAAGTCATGAGTAGCATAGAGAATTTCATTCACTTTTAAATTTCTTGATTCGTAGCATACCACATGTCCATTCTGACTCAAGAATCCATCGATCCCTTCCTTTCATGCATCCATGTACACAAAAAAATCTTCATTTGAATCAACAATTCTCAAAATTGGCGCACTTGTCAACAAAATTTTCAAGTGTTGAAAACTCCTTGCACAATCCAGTGTCCATTCAAATCACATACCTTTCTTTTGCAAGGATATAATTGGATGCACAATTTTTTAGAATCCTTCAATAAAACTTATGTAATAAACTGCAAGTCCCATAAAGGACCTCACCTCTACAACATTTCTTGGTGTCAACCTTTCCTCAATTCCTTTTATCTTTTTTTGGATCCACAACTATTCCCTCCTTAGAAATGATATGACCCAAATAATGAATCTGTCACTGGTAAAATGAATACTTGTTCAAATTTGCATAAATTTGAAGCTCCCTCAATACTTGAAGTACCATACTCAAGTGGTGCTCATGCTCCTCTTCAAACTTTTTGTAACTAAGTATGTCATCCATAAATACAATGAAAAACTTATCTAAGTAAATTATGAAAACTCCATTCATCAAACAATGAAGATAGTTGGTTCATTTGACAACCCAAGTGGCACCACTGTGAACTCATAATGTTTGTACCTCATTATGAAAGCAGTCTTGCTGATGTCATATTCCTTAATTCCCACCTGGTGATATCCAAATCTGAGAAGAATCTTTGAAAATATCTGGAAAATGATGCTTGTTTTTCACTGTTACTTTGTTCAACTGTCTGAAGTCGATACAAAGTCTCAGTGTACCATCCTTCTTCTTCACGAAAAATACTGGGGCACCCCAAGGTGACACACTTGGGTGTGTATAACCCTTCTTTAGAATCTCTTCAAGTTGCATCTGCAATTCCTTCAGCTCTGGCATACTCATCCTATAAGGCGTCTTGAATATGGATGTTGCTCCCGACATCAGATTTATAGAGAAACCAATATCTCTTTTTGGTGGAAACCTCAGTATTTATTTAAATAAATCCTCAAATTCTTTCAATACTTCATAGTATTCAACATTTGTCACTTTATCCTTAGGTTCCTCCTCCATGTTCACTGCAAATACTTGACATCCTTTCCTGTAGATTTTCTTCAATTCCAAGGCTAAAACTTCTCTGATAGTTACAGCTCTTGGAATTTCTTGAACTGTCCTTAAGTTCCCTTCATCATCCAAGCAATTAAATGCCTTATTGTAATAGTCTAGGACAACATGATGTTGTTCCAACCAGTCCATACCAATGAGACAATCGTACAAGACCAAATTTATAATATTCAAATCAACATTTGTGTGAAATCCATTTATTTCCATTGGACATGCCTTAACCATCTAATTAATTTTCCTTTTTTCTTTTGTAGCTAACTGTACCAACCAAGATTTTCCAAGCTTTCTTCTTGAAAATAGAAATATTTCCACCATATTAGGATCTAGATAACTATGACTAACTCCTGAATCAATTAAAATAAAAATGGGTTGGCCATTAATATTACCTTCCACTTCAATCATGTGTGACTAAAACTCAACTTGCTTGTTATCTAATGCCGTGTAAATCCTAGGTACATTTCTTCCCATGTCCTCAACTGTCGCAGTTTATTGCACACTGTGCACAATCCTCAATTTTCACCTCTTTGAGGGAAATCTTTGCGCATATGATCTCCTCCACAACCCCAACATTGAATATATTGTTGCCATGGATTTTTCCCCACTGTCTTCGTCATTCTGGGATCCTTGAGAGTTGGTTGTCCTTGCACGGTATTTCTAAAAAATGGTGGCTTAGCCCCCTTCTTCCTCTTCGCCACCTTGATTTCATCTTGTATTCCCAAGCCTTTTGGAAAGTTTATCTTCCCTTTTTTCTGATCGTAAATACACTTAGCGCGCCTTATGGTTTCCTCCAATGTCTTGGAGTCATCATACTATATCTTGTCACTGATAAATGAGGGCAACTGTTATCCACAATTTTGGTCATCGTGATGATGTCATGATGATGTTAT
>CBVK0100240778.1:0-13373 GCA_900067695.1 Picea abies | reverse complement strand
TCTACACCTTTCTCACTAAATCTTCCTCCTACTCACCCTTATTCCAACTTTATGACTGAAGTTGATTCAAGGCCTCAATGGTTGGTGCATGCTAGTCCAGATTTATGAGTTAGAATGTTATTATCATTGAGTCCTCTCCATTTGATCACCTAAAACTCATTTACATTTACTGTATAAATTGATGGGTACTAGGCTTACCTTCAATGAAATCTGAAGGTGAATTCTAGTGCTAACATACTCCATGCAAATTTAAGAAAAAGAAAAATTATAGTTACAAAAAGAAACATCCCTTAAAGTGGTGGAAACACTCCTTTTGGGAGCTCCACTTTCAATTTTCCTAGCTACATTACTTGCATCAAATTCAAATTCTATCATTTTCACTTGAAGCCTCATTATTAAAACCATGTTATCTCATGTCCTCCAAAATAAAACTAATTTATAAATCAGTGCAAACAAATAAACAATTTATTGTTCTATGGAAAAATCTGCAACGAGTTACACTCTACAACCTTTGATACTGTTGAGAATGAGTGTACCAAAAAAAAAAAAATCATAATCATTTGGTTTAGATCAGAAAGTACCACCAAACCAATTTTAAAAATGAAATTGTCTATAAATGATGTCATGGTCATGGTCCTTGTGGAAGACAGAGAGAGAGATAGCCACTAGAATTTCAATGAGGCCATTGTTCAAACCGTTGAGACTTTGACAACCAACACATTAACTATTATGACTTATTTTAAGAGTTATTCACCCTTTCTTCTTTCGTTCTTCACATGTTCTCCCATTAATATGACAATATCTTAAGAGTTGGGATATATTAGGGGTGAAATACCCTAGAGATGGGTGAAAATCCCTTAACTATGGATTAAGACAAGTACCAAGTGCACCTTCCTAGTCATTGGAATGATTAAGCAAAACAATCATAGATATGAAAAATCATATGTAAAATTAAAATAAAGAGGAGTATATGTGCAATGTATCAAAACAAAAAGTTGCGATATCTAAGTAAGGATAAACTTTCATGTAAAGTGGAAAAAAAAAAGTTAAGGAACTAGTGAAGAATATAATCTAAACTTGAGATAAGTACCTCTAACCATCTATTAAAGAGTATATGGATTTCCTTGTGAGGTTTTCCATGGAGGCACATTGAATCCTCTAAAACATCCAACTCTAATATCCTCCACATGAATCTCATCCTCTACTAGCTCTTCCACTTCAAGATCTTCACTTGCTATTTTGTTGGCTATCAATTCATCAGTGTCGATGGATCAAGAAAACCTACCTAGTTTGAATCTTTTTGTTTTGGAAAAAATCATGAACAACGTACCCTATCCTCCATGAGCTAACTTGGTCAATATCATTTTACATTCGACATCCCCAAATTTGAGGGTTGATCTAGTGAATATCATCAAACCATCTGTTGAAATTTCATCTACAATGCTCATCAAACAACATTACAAAAATATTTTGTATAACTTATATTGTTTTAGTGCACCCAGTACACAAAGGAATCTACTAAATTACATGTGAAGAAAACCATCCATACTCATGCCATCTTTGAGTCAATAGATTTAAGGAATTTTTAACCTTTTTTCAACCATAGTTCCATATCATGGACCATATCCATAAGTGGTGTTGATGAAAACTTATGTAAGCTTATGATTCATGATCCTCTCCTCTTAGATTTGTTTTTGAAATATTACCTACCCATCATTGTCAAATATGTTGCCACCACCATGCCTCAGTCTAAAGACAAGTCTATTTTGAAATTGTTATGCCAAATTAGGGTATTTATATTCCATTATCCGAGATGCCACTTGGAACCATCCTCATGAGTCTCTAATACTAGGTTCATCTCATGCTACTAATGAATTTAATGAGTTTCTTACATACTTCACCATGAAGAAGAAGGGAAACAAGAACTAGAATCAAAACTTGTGGTAATATGGCTCTTAGTCTAACCAAACTGCTAATGATGGGGGAAATGAGTCAAACCTACCTCCCCATCCCAACCAAAATAATACAATCAATCAAGGAAAAAACAAACAACTTAGAAAAGCCTTCCTTGTACACTTTACAAATGATATGGATACTATAGCTACCATCTTTGCCCCAAAATAAACAATTTCATTTATTGAAATCCTTATCATGTGAGTCAAGTTCTAATACCCTGAGAGATTTCAAGTACTAAAATATCAAGGAGGTGACTATATCCCAAGTTAAAGTCATTTTTGGGCTTGAATGAAACCTCTCAACAAGAAGGAAATTCCTCCAAAAATGTTTAAGGAGGTGACACCTAGTAAAATCATTTTGGGGGTTAAAATATACTTGAGGTATGAATGCAAAATATTCATGAAATGATAGAGGGTGTGAATGTTATCAATCTCATGAATTATTTCATGATAACGTGATAAATTGGAATGAAGCTTGCAATGGTATTTAAAGATAATATGTGAGTGACACAATTCCATTAATTCTCATGTTTTATAGCTTCTAGAGGGAAAATGAGTCAAATTATTTTGGCTCTGGAAATGAATAAATCTTTAGTATTCAAAAATATTTAGGGAGGCTTAAGAGTTTCTATATGAATACTTAACATTTCAAACTTTGGGACCACCTGAAAATGACACTAAAGGTGACAATAAATTTTATTCTATAACAAAACATCTTATTTAGGCATTCTTTGAAACAATTTTTGGGCAATATTAATGTTCCCATAGTTGGCATACATATATACAAGGCCAATGCTCTCAATATATACATGAAACTCTTATTATTATGAATCATATTTTTGAATCAAGATATTGTTGTAGCATTCTACCAATGTTTGTTAACCATTTCTCTCATTCGATGGAGTGAAGGTACAACCAAACATGTATTTGTAATTATTAGCACCAGAAGTCACCCCTAGATTGTGGTAGAGGTAAGCCTAATACCCATCAGTATTGTATGTCACGGGTTGGTTTTCAAGGAGGTCAAATCGGCACAGACTCGAGATGATATCATTTCAACTCAAAAAACTAGACTAGCATACACAAATAGGTGAGGTCTTAGTTGAAATTTAGCTAGGAGGTTGTAGTAAAGGTGAGTAGGAGGAAGACTCCAATGAAGAATGTAGAGGTCTGCCGTGAGCATCAAGATTTTCAGCAGCCTAAGGAAGAAAAAATTAAACCCAAGGTCTTCTTGAATTCCAATTTCAAAGAAATTGAAAGGAATTATAATGACACTATGATCAAACATTCATCATAATACAGTCACAATAATTCATGTGAATCAGTCACTCATGATCTCTTTCAGTATCAGAGGGAAATAAGATGGAGTAAGAAATATGATTGTCATATAACAAGAAGTCTCAAATGCGTATACGTAACCAGAGAACCAGAGTGTTCATTAAAACTTTACAATACAGAAACATTTCCCTACCATCGACCCTTAAAAAAATGGAAAAAATGCCTACATATACTTGGAACTGGATCCCTATAGAAACACGCTCTGGTAACTATATCCAACGCTTGGCTTCTGCATATTCCTTTGTCAGGCCATGCTTTCATTCTTCTGTCAGACGTGATCTCAGATCAGTATGGGCTTGCAATAGAAAACACTCGTAGGGGTACCGTGGGAGACAAGTTTATTTTCCATGGCCGGCTCCTCCATGCTTTTCATTTACAAGATGAAACGAGGTTTAAACTACCTCCCCCATTTCCATTAACTAATTGCATCAAGATCGAGATGGAGCCCTGACACCCATGAATGTTCAAGTGAGCACGCAACTTCTTTGAGTGAATCCTGGTGGCTCGAGGCCACATAGTTCTTTCTCTACAATAAATTCGGGGGCTCCAACCTTTGCGCAGCTCCTTTCCATCACCCCATGTGACAACAGACCATAAACTCAGGCTTAAATAATGGAATTTTAGGAATTTTCATATCGGGAGTTCTCACTCCCCTTCATTCACAACATTGCCATGCCCAAAATTGTGAAATGGTCAAATTCAGATCAACGGTTGGATATGCTTCGAAATTGATGACCAAGATTGCTTCCCCGAAAAACCCCACGTCTCCAGATTCACATGACAGGTGCTAATCTTCTTCCCATACCCACACACCATAGGGCCACATGCTATGAACATGGGCCCAAACTTTGAGTGCTTCGCAATTTCTCATGTTGGGAGTTTTCGCTATGCTCCATGCTCAAAACCCTGAGTCGTAAAATTGTGACGCTCGGATATGATGACATGTGCCCCTCTTTGATCAGACAACTCTGATCATTTCATGATTTTTCTCTTCATGAGTCCTCATGAATTGGCCCCTTGACTGCTCCATTCCCCTAAATCATAAAATTCTTAATCATGTGCCACACGTTCTGCTGAGAAGGATGACTCAGATCATTTTGCAATTTTTCATTTCGTGAGTTTTAAAACTCTATTCCTTGATCGATCCACCTTACAAAATCATGAAATTCCAATCACACTCCATGTGTCCCCTTGGTTGGACGACCTAGATATTCTATGCGCCTTTCTCAATTTCAAAATTCTCGAAGTGGCACTCTCCTTGGTCCCGATACATGCATGCCTTAGAAGAACGTGCCCCGACTTTGGTTGAAACACATTTGTGGGGTTTTTTAAGCCCCCCTTATTTTCACTTGGTCATCCAAGGGCTGAAACTGAATGGAAAACAATCCCCTGCAAGAATATGTGCTAACATTAGGCTCCACAGGGGATAGAGTCCTCTCTGCGAGGCTCTAAGATATCCTTTTGCAATTCCAGTGGCCTTATGTTGGGCTATGGAGTCGAGCCCAAAGACATCCTGATGAAAAGTATCGGTAGATAAGTGAAAAAAAACAAAACACACATGATTGAAGGAGATTATTTATCTACAATCCTAAACTAATTGATTTTCACAAAATGCTAGGTGAAAGAAAACTTCCACCATAGCCATTCAAGTAACTTCCTGAGTGGAATTTCTTCTACTTTTTCAGTGACCATTAGTAGATGTTGCAACCGTGATAGCATAATGGTTACACCCTTCAACTTATCTCCAGGGGCTGAAGTTGAGATAAAATAGGGTGGCTCCAAGATATGAAGGAAGTTCCACTCCATGTAATCACCGATAGGCTCATAGAATGAGTGGAAAATCCTGTGAAACTGGTAGCTTAAAGCCTTCTCTTCTCCACAACTTCTCATATAGGGTAGAATATGACTCATATGCATAGGTCGATGAGAAGTTGATGTAGGATGATTGATCTTAGTCGATGGTTTCTCACTTGCAGTCTTTGGACATGAAACAAACTGCCCCTTCTGCTGCTCCTCTAGTTCTTCAGGTTCTTCTTCTTGTCTCTCCCAAGGATCAGAATCATAATCATCATAGACAGGACCCGAGGGGAAACTCTGCTCTTCATCATGTAGATCAAGATGGATAATTTCCTTATGAAAATCTTATCTAATGGATAAAGGACAGCGCTGGGCTGCATGCTCTTGGAAATCCTATACATCCGGATCAGAATCTGACTCGTAGTTGTCATATACAGGCTGGGTGCTGCTCTGGTAAGCAAACTGTAATGTGGGGATATATTTATTTTCATATGAATAATAATCAAATCTAGGGATAACAGTCATATTAGGAGAAAAAGGAAGGGCCTCTATAGCTATGAAATCTTCAATACTATAATCATCAGTAGGGATGTCAAGAACATCCTCCTCGAGAGCTGGGAAATCCTCTGCGCTTTTTCCAAATTCCAACCTTTCTAGTTTGGAAGAGAGAGATTTAATCAGATCCATTACTTCACCCAGAGCATCTTCTTATTCATGGTCCTCATCCTTACAACCTATGTAAGAAGTAGCTATATCTTGAAAACAGTTGTTGTATCCCTCACAATAGCTATGAAAAATTAAATCAGAGGGATAAAACTTCTGACAATGATCATTGAAAGCTACATGAAACTGCTCCAGGGAGGAGATGCTAGCAGGGGGTAAATAATGATACCACTCATGAGCATCCCCTACTAACAAGAACAAGAAAATCTTCATCAATACATCCTCATGATGTATCTCCCATTGGTGCATGAGTTGATGAAACTCAAGGAGATGTTGAGCAGGGTTTTCCTCCTTACTCTCTCTAAATATAGGAAAATAATCATTCCATTCATTTGGAGTAGGAACAACATTGGGAAAACTAGGAACAACAGAGAAATTAAAGGGAACAAATCTCTGAGCTAGGATTTTTTCCATTTCAAACCAGTGGAGTCGCCAATCACTCCTTCAACCATGGGGTTGCTAGGTGGATGATATGCATAATGAGTGTCTCTGGTCTTTCTCCACCATCAAAGATCAGTTCCAATCATTATGTTCTCCCAGGGGGCTACCAGGTGTAGCCAGAAGAAGTCACACTGAAACAATGGAGCTGAGACACTGGATTCATCTCAGTGGAGTTTCTAGGTGCATAGTTGAAATCTTTGAAGTACTAAGTTTTGATGCACCTTCAAAACTAGTAAACGTTTTCGTTCAATCCTAGGGAAAATATTCAATTCCATCCCTGACAATGACACCAAAAATGTTATCACACGAAGTCACCCCTAGATTGTGACAGAGGTAAGCCTGATACCCATTAGTATTTTATGTCACAGGTTGGTTTTCAAAGAGGTCAAATGGGCGTAGACTCGAGATGATATCCTTTTAACTCAGAAAAATGGACTAGCATACACAAGCAGGTGAGGTCTTAGTTGAACTTCAGAAAAATGGACTAGCATACACAAGCAGGTGAGGTCTTAGTTGAACTTCAGTCAGTAGGTTGTAGTAAAGGTGAGTAGGAGGAAGACTCCAATGAAGAATGTAGAGGTATTATGTGAACATCAGGCTTTCCTACAGCCTAAGGAAGAAAAACTTATACCCAAGGTCTTCTTGAATTCAAATTTCAAAGAAACTGAAAGGAATTATAACAACACAATGATCAAACATTCATCATAATACAGTCACAATAATTCATGTGAATCGGTCACTCATGAACTCTTTCAGTATCAGAGGGAAATAAGATGGAGTAAGAAAGTTAACTGTCATTTAACAAGAAGTCTCAAATGCATATACATAACCAGAGAACAAGAGTGTTCATTAAAACTTTACAATACGGGAGCATTGCTCTACCATCGACCCTTACAAAAAAGGAGAAAATGCCTACATGTACTTGGAACTGGATCCCTACATAAACATGCTCTGGTCACTGTATGCAAGGCTTGGTGTCTGCAACTTCAAATGTTAGGATGCACTTGCATTCTAATGTCAGACACGATCTCAGATTGGTATGGAATTGCAAGAGAAACCACTCGCAGGGGTACCACGGGTTGGCAACTCTATTTTCCATGGTCCTCTCCTCCATGATTTTCATTCACGGGATGAAATGAGGTTTCAACTACCTCCCCCATTTCCATTAACTAAATACATCAAGATCGAGATGGAGCCCTGAATCCCATGAATGTTTAGGTGAGCACGCAACTTCTTTGAGTGAATCCTGGTGGCTCGAGGCCACATAGTTCTTTCTCTGCAATAAATTTGGGTGCTCCAACCTTTGCGCAACTCCTTTCCATCACTCCATGTGACCATGGACCATGACCTTAGGCTTAAATAATTGAATTTTTGGACTTGGCATATCGGTATCTCTCACTTCGCTTGACCATGGGCCCAAACTTTGAGCGCTTCAAGATTTTGCGTGTTGGGAGTTTGCACTGTGCTCCATGCTCAAAACCCTGAGTCATGAAATCGCAAAGCTCGGATCAGTTGACATGCGCCCCTCTTTGATCAGATGAATATGATCATTTCGCGATTTTGCGCTTCATGAATCCTCATGACTTGGCCCCTTGACTGCTCCATTACCTAAAATCACAAAATTCTTAATCATGTGCCACACATTCTGCTGAGAAGGACGGTTCAGATCATTTTGCGATTTCACATTTTGCGAGTTTTAAAAATCTATTCCTTGATCGCTCCACCTCATGAAATCATGAAATGCCAATCGTGCGCCATGTGTCACCTTGGTTGGATGGCCCAGATCTTCTACACGCCTTTCTCAAGTTCAAAATTCCTGAAGTGGCACTCTCCTTGGTCCCGATACATACGCTCCTTAGCAGAACATGCCCCGAATTTGGTTGAAACACATTTGTGGGGTTTTTTAAGCCCTCCTTCTTCGCATTTGGTCATCCAAGGGCTGAAACTGAAGGTAAAACACTCCCCTGCAAGAATATGTGCTAACAGCCATATTTGTCCTCCTCGAGTGAGTGAAGTTTAGATATAATAGAGGAAATTGACACATCTAGTAGAATAAAGAGGGAGATCAACTAGATGTAAAAGGATTAGAATAAAAATCAATAAACGAATGGAATTTTTTGTCACTAAAGTGTGGTCATTTTATTATGATGATGAGACCATAGGTGACATTGAGGTACACTTGAGGTACAAATATCTAGTGAAACAATGGGTACCCAATGATCTTCCTCGTCTAAACATGGATTTTTGTGTGAAAGAGAGGATATTTTGGATTGAACCATCGTCATTACATCGTTTGGGGTTGTATTGCATGGATGGAATAAAGGAGGGAGTTAGATGTACTGAATTGATGGGGTATCTCTGACCTTGCTAAAATTACAAAGATTGGATGCGACTTGTCCAATATACACACAATATGCGTCGATATGGAGTGTCTGCAAATTATTTACCAATAAAAAACAATAATCAAAATAAAGGAGAGAGTATGTAAATTGAAGGAAGGCCAAAATCATCGAGGAATATTGTAGGTTTTATAAACAATACATAACCTAGGTATATCAATAAACAACCCAATTTCATATTTGAGGGGAGTGAAGGAAATTGTGTTTTCATGTGTGCCATAAAATCAGTAGCTGCAAGGGGAGAGTTATTGGTCAATTACAATTTGAATTGAATAGATACAAACATTGTTAATATGGGAGTGGTACATATAAAATTTCACCAAACCTATACTTAATGAATCTAATATCTTATGTTTTGTTAATTTTTTTTTCTTAATGTTTCATTTCGATATAAGCAATATTTTTCATTAAATATAATAAATATTATTTTTAATTATGTTTTTTTAGAGTCTATTGGTTTCATTTCGATATTAATGTTTTCAATATTTTTTTTTCAGGATGTTGATCGAGGTATGTCTCTGATGTATCAAAAGACACCATCACCGGGGCAGTAGGTATACCTCATTGTAAATTATACAAATTAAATATAAGCAATAATGTTTTTTAATTATGTTTTTTCAAAAGTCTGTTGGATTCATTTTGATATTAATATTTTCAATATTTTTGTTGTAGGTTGTTGATCGGGGCATGTCCCCAATGGATTAGAGGACACGATCATTGGGGGAATAGGTAACCCATACTAATTGTACAAATTAAATATGTTGTATTATTATGTTTTTTTGGTGAGTTTATTGGTTTCATTTCGATATTAATGTTTTCTATATGTCTGTCATAGGGTACATATATATCAAAACAACAAGCCATATATATCGATGTGGATGATTTCGTGTGCAATGTTTACATCACATCATCGATGAACACCATTCAAATGGAAAAAAAGTTATTAAAAAATTAAATGCGAAATATTTCATATGGTATTCATTTAGCCGCAAATAGATTAGATTAGAGTGAATATTGATCATTTGACAATGAGAACTCATTTCTTGAATGTAATCTATATGATCTTTAATTAGAAGATGAATTCATTTATGGTTTTATATTTTCTACTCATATATGTCATGAACCAAAATATGTTTTCTTTTTACAGGATTATTTGTGTTCACATACTCTTGGTGAGGGGCCTGCTAGTAATATTGATGTTACTAATGATTCGTCACATCATGAGAATCTAACACCATGTTCATATGATCATGTTCCATTATTGTCGACTGACTAGTCATAAGCACATAGAAGGACACCCCAGAAGGAATATGTAGGTGTACCCTCTATTGGTTGATGCACGCCAGATCATGCAAAAGAGGGTCAGGGGGGTCAATGCAACATCGACTACTACCAATATTGCTCATGCAACATTTCCTGGATCTTCTCGTGTCACTATCACGAGAAGACTAGAGACCACGTATTTAGTGGACGAAAATTTCATTCCCTTAAATATAGAGAATATCCTAGTTATTTAAAATATGTTTAAACTATTATATATAATCTGATTGAAATTTACTTATAGATCATTCCATTTAAACTAGTGTTCACATGATCGTTTTGTAGGAATGTTTTTTTTTATAAACATCTAAATGATTGGTCATTGGAGATCATTGGGACCACGATCCATATAGGGTGGGATAAACAAAGAAAAAAATTAATAGATGAACTCACTAATCGCTTGTTTGGAATTTTCGGTGTTGAGACCTTCAACAGAGAGGAGGTCCTCAATAAATATGACCAACATCTAAAGATTGTGAGGGAACAATATAGGGTTCATCTAGAAACGAAACCTAGGTATGTGATCCCTCCAATTATTCTAGTAAGGGAGTGGAAAGCCCTACTGGATAATGGAAAGGAGAGGGCTTTAATAAAATAGGGAAAGCTACCACTGGGCACATGAAGGTATGCAATATGTTCAACAATGTAATTATATGTTTATTACTCTTTATTTTTACATGAAATTTGTAACACATAACATATTTCAAACTTTTCATAAGCTTCCAGACACATCAAAGGAAAAAAAGTCTATACAAGAAAAACATGTCCAACACAAGCTTAGATGCGGTGGCTATTCCAATATTGTGACACAAATTGTAAGTATCAATAACTCAAATATTGTATCCAAATAATAAATTGCATATAACTCAAATATTGTATCCAAATAATAAATTGCATATAAATTTGTTTTTGTTTGACCATAAAATCTAGATTGATGATCTTGTGTAAAATCGTAGGTTGATCAGTTCAACGAAGTGCCAACAAAGGAAGACTTGAGTCTTGTCTTCCATTAGGACTTTGCAACTTTCGTTGAACTTAGAAAAATCTTTACCATTGGTAAAACATAGTCTTCTAGTGATCCATCCCATGCGCAGGTAAATAAAATAAACAATGTTTATTTAAGATTGATTACTTGTGCAATCTATTCATTATTAATTTTTCCCATAAAATATTGATTCTCTTTGTTTTATGCAGGCAAACGATAATACACATAATGTCGAGGATGGAGAAAAACTCAATGAAAGTCATGTTGTGCATCCTGGTAATGAATGTATTCATGTGCTAAAAAAATATTAGTATGGGTTACAATTTAACATTTTTAACTGAAAATAGTGTATTAATTGTAATCTTTGATGTTTCAACTCCACTAGATCATGCAGAGGGTCATCCTGTACAAGATGAGGTAGATAGGTAGGAAGATGAAGTACATGATGTGGCCCTATCAGGTAAAGAGCACCACTCTAATGTTGTATTTATCAATAAAATACTTTTAATGATAATAACAAAACATATCAATTTAGCATTTCTTCATTATTACAATAGATCCTAGCACCTTATAGCAGTATCCACGTAGTGAGTACACAACCCAAAAAAAGATAAGATAGGATACAAAGGTGTCCATAACAACTGATAAAGAAGTTGTAGGAGATGATCAGTTGATATTTGAATTTGTGAAAAGAAAAAATCCAAAAAACAAGTGATTGCAATAACATTATGACATATTATTTTTGATAATATAAACTAATGTCATGATATTTTTTTTCCTACGAATGAATGAATGAATGAATGTTATAATTAATTAATGGATGAATCTTAAATGTTTCTTTATGAAGAAAAGAGCATATTTTCACATAAATTCATTTATTTTCAAGTACATGAATTGGGTATGGGGAATTGGGAGTGATGTGAGGGGGGGAGGGGTCATATGAGATTCCACCTTCACGTGGTTTTCCCTGTTCAGTAAAGAATATTAAGCAATTCTACAAACAAGGAGAACCCCAATAAGGTAATGCTCTTTATTCTTAGGTGTTATAGATTCTAGTAAATTTTGAAATACATGTCTATTTCTTACATTCTTTTTCATAAATTTAATATTTCATGGTCGTTAATTTCTAAAGGAATTTGCACTAGGAATTGCAACTGTTCACTAGCATATGTGGATATGCAACATAAATTGTAGTGAAATGTACATAATAATTATGAATCTGTCTTTTTATATGTTGTTTTAGTTATTTATCTTTCATGTGCATTGTACTACTTTACTTCATTTATTAAACATAGTTTATTTGATTCATTCAGGACTGTATGCATATTTACCCTAATATATATATCATATTATTTTTGACGTAATATATATGAATAAATCATAAAAAAAAAAATCAAGCTCAATTTCATCAAATTCATACTTGGAAATTAAGAAAATTATTTATAGTTATAGAAACAAATGTCATAATGCCATCAATGATTATTAAAAAGAATAAAAGTTTCACATGAGGCTCTACATAGGATGGGTCAAATAATGTACAATTTGGTATCCCATCATTACCCCATAGCTAGAAGTTTTGGAATACCCTATGCAACAAAACAACTCCTCAAAAACTAATCTCAACACTACTCAACCTTCCTTCTCTAATTATTTCTCCCTATATGTTGTATGTTTGAAGTCATAGGATACAATCTAGGTGATTTCATCCTTGTTCTATCCTCTTTAGGTCATATGATTCTCATAGGGGTAGTGCTTCATTCTAAAAGTAATTCAATATTTGTTTTCTTGTTTTCTTTTTTTGCCCATATTCCAGATTTTGTTTATCTCACTATTGTTTCATAATGGTTGTTTAGTAGAAAGCTTACAATGAAAATGTTGTAGTTTCAATAGTTATTCGCATCACCACTATGGAGGTGTCGAATTGTCAAATTGGTATGTAACATTTCTGGGAATCCCTATTCATACTTGTTTCGAACAAGTTCTTGTATTTGTTCTCACAGTTCCACTTGTTTTCATTCAAGAGGTATAGATTGCAATCCATTCTTGGCCTTTCTTTATTATATCCATTTTATCCATTCTTGATGTCTAGTAGTGATAAGCCTCCTCTTGCACTTGGGTATCTATTAATTCATCCCGAAGTAAAAAAACATGATTCTTTTCAAGGATTTGACTATGTTTCTACACTGGCATAATGAAAAAGATTTGGAATTCCAACATACATAATTAACACACAGGAAAAAAATGAATTATTTTATTCATTCATTAATTCATTATTCATTCATTATTCATTCATTAATTCATTATTCATTCATTATTCATTCATTAATACAGCCTGAGTGGGCCTAATGGTTAAGAACATGTGTTTCCTCTTAAGAGATCACAGGTTCAAATCCAGAGGGGGGTAGGGTATGTATA
>CBVK0100240777.1:0-13373 GCA_900067695.1 Picea abies | reverse complement strand
ATATATATATATATATAATTTTATGGTTTTTTCTCATATAAATTTGTTTTTTAAATGTTTTTGTTTTTTAAATTTCAATTCGGTTTGTTTTCTTATTTTTTTAGTTTTTAATTGATCTAAAAAAAATGAATTATATTTTTTTGCTAAATATTTTAAAATAGTGTTATTTAACTACAATTATTTTCTATGTATTGAAGTAAGGTAAAAAATATGTGTTAAAAATTATATTTTCCACTATATTTAAAATGTATGGAACCATAACTTAATTAAGGACAAATAATTATATGAAAAATCTTAATTTCAAAAAAATAAATGGTGTACAACATTTTTAACATTGGATGAAGCATATTTCGCAGGAACCAGCGACGGGAAGAAACCCTAGAGAGGCAGCGATTGGAACCAGGGCCGACGGCCACCAGGGCCGAACCGTTACTTGTCTGGTCTCTTTGTGCAACTGTCGAAGGGGGAGATTCCAGTGGAGGGTGCGGCGCTTGGCTATGATTGCAAAGGGAGCGCCGACACTGGACACCAGGTCGAGGGACGCGCTGTGCTTTTTAAAACTCGCCGGTTTTTAAAGGGAGTGCCGAGAGCGAGCCAACGCTCTCCTTACTGTTCAAAGGGAGTGCTAACCCTGTACTGGACTTACGCAACGCCCATTCTTTTGGCTCAGTGCACAGGTATATCCCTCAAAGGAGAACCGACAAATGAAGTATAAAGAAACGCGCCCCTGAGTCCTCTGCGCCCTCCCATCCAGCCCACGACTTTCCTCCAGACCATGGCTGCCTCTGGGGAGCCCGATCCGCCTCCAGAGGTTCTAGCATTCAGAACCATGATCGCTGCTGGCCCCAAACGCCCTCCATCCACGGCTCAATAGAAGTTTGTAAAGAAATTGGACACAATCCCTTCGGTGGCTCTCCCAGAAGAAGAAACCTGCAAAGTGGCCTTGAATCTAGCTGAGAGGGGCCTCATAGGATAGTTCACGGGCCTCTAGCCCTCACCCAAAATAGTGGAAGAGTGGACTCAACGGAACTGGAAGCCATTGATCAAAGAAGAAATCAAAAACTTTTTTGTAGGTAAGGGTTTCTTTGTGTTTGTTTTTGAAAATCCGGAGGACAGAGGAGTAATCTTCAGGAATGGGCCATATTTTATGGGACCCAAGGGCCTTTACCTAAACAAATGGTCGCCAGATTTTGATCATACCCAAGATGTCCCTTCTGTTGTCCCGGTTTGGGTCAGGCTTCCTTACTTACCTCTCCACTGCTGGAATCAAAAATCCCTCCAGATTATTGGCAATGCGTTGGGAAAATACATAGACCAAGCAACACAAAAGGATCAGTACTCTTGTGCTCGTATTTGCGTAGAAGTGGATCTAGAAGAGGGGTTACCAGAAGCAATCAAGCTCAATGTAGCAGGGTGGACGGATGTTCAAGAGTTGGACTACGAGCAACTACCTTTTAAATGCAGACATTGCCATGGGCATGGACACTTTGCAAAGCATTGCAAGAAGAAGGCTGAGGAACAAGTAGACAAACAAAATGGGGAGCAATGGACCTTAGTCCAGAAAAATGCAAACACAAAAAAATTCACAGGTAAAGGCAAGATGGCCGGAGGACCTAGCAGCTCCAGAGCAGGCCAAGAAGTGGAAGCAAATCCAAACGGGATAGAAAGTTCACAGAATAATCAAACAAATTCAACCCAAGAGAATATGGAATAGGCAGACGCACCACCTTCAAACAAAGAGGGAAGGGAGCCAGTATAGACTGAAGACAATCAAGGCAGCCCCT
This sequence comes from Picea abies, assembly GCA_900067695.1. Lineage (NCBI taxonomy): Eukaryota > Viridiplantae > Streptophyta > Pinopsida > Pinales > Pinaceae > Picea > Picea abies. The sequence goes on along the minus strand of CBVK0100240777.1, from coordinate 11,589 downwards.
CCAATCCCTCGTACGCAGAAATTGCAAGGAAAAAACTAGTGGAAATCTCAGGTTCTTTGAAGGACGAAACATATGAGCAACCCTTGAAAAAAGCAGGAAGGAAATCCCGCAAAGAAAAGAGGGAGGAGGAGTCGGAAAGACTCAAAACACAAGGAGGCCAGTCTATAATAGAAATGTCTATTGGGCGAAACATCAGACCAAGGCCTTCCAAGGGAGGCCTCAACCTCCCCCCCTTAAGTAAATAATGAATCTCGTCTCTTGGAATTGTAGAGGACTGGGGAGTCCCTCCAAAATCGAAGCAGTAAAGGACCTTTTGAAAGCAGACCCCTCAGATATTCTCATGCTCCAAGAGACCAAAATAGAAGGGCAAGCCCTTCTAGAGATCAGTAGTTCAAAGTGGAATAAAAGATCAGGCAAAGCAGTCAACTCAAGGGGAACCTCTGGAGGTCTGGAAACTCTTTGGTCTGAAGACCTATTCCATTTAAATAAGCATCATGAAACCCAGCACTGGATATTTACAGAATTGAAGCACAAAGCAAGTAAGTTGTCCATCTCTCTCTTTAATCTTTATGTTCCTGTTTCCTACTCTGAAAAACGAGAATGTTGGAATTCTCTCTCTGTCTTTTTAGAGGAGACTTCTCCTAGCAATATCATTATAGCCGAGGACCTAAATATTGTAATGAAAGCTAAAGAAAAAAGGGGGGGCACTAGCACTAGAGACCCCTTGCTGACCAAGGTGGAGGAGATCACACAGACTTGGGATCTTTTAGATTTCAGCCCAGTTCAAGGAATTTATACTTGGTCCAATAATAGAGTGGGACTGGAACACATTTCTGCTCGGTTAGATCGATTCCTGGTACAAAGCTCCATAATGATGAACAAAAAGATAATCATCACCAAAATCCTGCCTAAACTCACGTCAGATCATAAGCCAATACAACTTCTCTTGGGAGAGGAAGAAGACATGGGCCTTATTCCTTTCCGCTTCAGCCCTCAATGGATCAAGAGAGATGGTTTTATAGAGATAGTGAAAACAACTTGGGCTAGATCCTTTTCTGGTTACCCAAGTTATGTGTGGGAGCAAAAGCTGAAAGCTACAAAACAAGCCCCGAAGGACTGGATAAAAAAACCAGCCCCTACTCCCACCAAAAAAAGAAGAGAAGTAGTGCAGTCACTGCAGACCTTGCAAACAGAAATGGATAGCAAAGACATCACTGCAGAGTTGCTGGAAAAAGAAATAAAAGAGCAACGATCCACATATCAATCTTTTCGAAAGGAAGAAGAATACTGGAGACTCAAATCCAGAAGTCTCTGGATGAAGGCTGGGGATAGGAACACCTCCTTCTTCCACCGGCAATATAGAGCAAAACTGTCCAGGAATCACATAGCAGAAATCAAAATAGTGGAGGGCCAAGTTTGCAAAGGCTTCAATCAAGTCAATGCTGCCGCAGAAACCCACTTCAGGAATTTATACAGAGAAGGTACTCAAAGCAACGAAGAGGAGACTGCTAATTTCCTCTCCAACATCCCTTCCCTCATCAGCCCGGAAGATAACACAATCCTCTGTAGACCAACAATAGAGGAAGAAATCATTAATGTTATCTGGTCCATGGATGCAGACAAGGCACCAGGGCCTGATGGATTTACAATCCATTTCTACAAAATTTGCTGGCATATTATCAAGGATGATCTCCAGAAAATGATAAGTGGGTTTATGAAAAAAGCCAAGGTAGGGGGAGGAACTAACTCCACTTACCTGGCTTTAATCCCCAAAGACTCCAGCCCCGATTCATTTGCAAGGTTCAGGCTCATATCGCTGTGTAACGCCTCCTATAAGATTATGGAAAAACTCTTAGCAAATAGGATCAAGCCGCTACTAAAAAGACTGATCTCTAGCCCTCAAGGTGGATTTGTGGAAGGTAGGCACATTCTGGACAATGTAATCCAAGTCCAGGAGACAATACATACAAGTAAACAACGAAAAGAGAAAGGAATGTTGATAAAATTAGACATGGCGAATGCGTTTGACAGAGTCAACCGCTCATTCCTTTGCAAAGTTCTTCTCTCCTTTGGCTTCTCACCTCAATTTGTTCAGCTAATTAAAGCCTGCATTGACAGTCCATGGATTGCCCCACTAGTCAATGGATGCCCAACCAATCTTTTCCAAGCTCAGAGAGGAATCAGGCAGGGTTTCCCTCTCTCCCCTTTCCTGTACATATTAATGGCTGATTCCCTTAGTCGAAAACTCACTGCTGAAAGATTAGTTGGTAACATTTCAGGTCTCAACCCGTCCTCTGGAGAAGAACCTCTGAATCATGCACTCTTCGCCGATGATTCCCTCCTCCTTGGGGGAGCCTCCATCAGAATTGCCAAATCTTTTGATACAGTCCTCAAAAAGTATTGTAGAGTATCAGAAGCCTTAGTGAACGAGAGTAAAAGCGAAGTCTTCAGCTGGAATATAAGTCAGCACGAACTCACAAGCATCACCACTATCCTCGGGTTCAAAGGACAAACAAAATGGGACAGGTTTAAGTATCTCGACCTTCCCATAATCTCTGGCGTTAACAAAAGATCGCTTTGGAGCGACGTCATCTCCAAAATCAAATAAAAAATTTCAGCGTGGGAAGGCTACTGGTTGACTAAGGGAGGCAAAGTAATCTTAATTAAATCCCTGCTGTCCGCGCTTCCAATCTTCCAGGCAACATTTCTTCTAGCACCAAAAAACGTGATGGAGCAGATCTCCAAACTCCTTAGAGATTTCCTGTGGTAGGGAGGGAAGGGAAATGAAAAGAAAATGCATTTAGTGTGTTGGGACGTAGTTAAAAAACCCATGGCAGAGGGCGGGCTTCAAATCAGAGACCCTGCACTTGTAAACATAGCGCTGGGAGGGAAGATTTTGTGGAAACTGATCCACGAGCCCACGCACCCGGTCAGTGACACCCTGCGTGAAAAATACAGGCCCAACAAAATGCTCAGCAACCTCCCAAACAAGAGCACAGTCAGCTGTACGCAGGTGTGGAAATTGTGTTGCAAAAGCAACAAATTCTTTAAAAATTCGCTCTACAGATCGCATGGCAATGGAAAACGCACGCATTTGTGGCTTGACCGTATCATGGGAAGGGAACCAATGACCAAAAACATGGATATAATAGATCTCAGAGACTAGTTGCAGAGAGAAGGAGTCAATAGCTTATATGACCTCTCGAAGTGGGACGAGCATGGAGACTAGGCAGGATGGGATTTCCATGGAGTCCCAGCCCGATTATCATGGAAACTATCCACTTTTGAAGATTTGTTGGAGGACGCTGCCCCTGTCAACAGAACTATGAAAGATAGCTGGGGTTAGGGCCAAATAGGCATATACACCACGACAGAAGGATATAGAAACTTACAGGCTTCAAGAAATAGCAGTCAAACTCCGACATTCTGGAAAAGCGTTTGGGAACCACTAGCCGTACCAAAAGTGAACTTCTTCTTCTGGACCCTGGTGCACAATAAACTTCTAACGGGAGATAACCTGGAGAAAAGGAACATAGCGGGGCCTCACAGATGTGTGTTATGCAGCAATAACTCTGAAACAACCCAACACTTAGTCATGGAATGTAGCTTTGCTAAAGAGGTCTGGGGACTCATCCTACAGGACCTTCAAATATCACTTCAGCCTCAGAATTCTGTTGTGGAGCTCTTTGCCTCTTGGAGTCTCAGCTATCCCCAACGAATCCCTCCAAAATCCTTTTGGCGCAAAATTTGGACTGCGATTCCCAAGTATGTATGTTGGCAGCTTTGGCTGGCACACAATCAACTGATTTTCAAAGAGCTGCGGCACTCCCCGATGCAAGTAGCTGCAAAAGCTAAATCCTTCCTCCTGGAAGCGGCCCAACAACAGTATTTTAAAGAGGATTCTTCGTTATTTCCCGAGGAAAAGAGGTGGCTAGACCCTCTTGTGACTTATCTAGGTAAGCTTCCACTCTCCCCCCAATCTGTCACACCGGATTGGCGCATAAGAGATGAAGACGACACTTTCCAGTCTTGGTGGCGGTCTCAAAATTTATCCACAATTTTCTTTGACGGGACGTCTAAAGGGAATCCCGGTGTCACTGGTGCTGGGGGGGTCATCTACTCCCCGGAGGGGTCTACAAAAGAATGTTTCTGCTGGGGTTTAGGACAGAAAACCAACAATCAAGCTGAGATGCTAGGGCTCATTAAAGCCTGCCACATTGCTAGAGAAAAAGGAATCAAAGACCTTCAAGTATTCAGAGACTCAAAGATAATAATAAAAAACTTAAACAAGGAGACATGGTTCAGCAACGCCAGCCTAAACAAAACCTTGGACAGATTGAAGAGAGTTCTTCAAGACTTCAACATGTGCAAGTTTTATCACATTCTTAGAAAGTCAAACATTGACGCTGATTAGATGGCGAACAAAGGCATCACACTCATGAAAGGACTGTTAATCGTAAACAATGAAAGATTTGTTCAAACTCCCTGCGAAGGCTGAAAAACAAAAGCAGCAACAGTTAGTAATTGTATTGTATTAGGGGTTGTTTCGGCTAAGATCCATTTTCAATTCACATAAATAAATCCCATACCCGTTACAGTTAAAAAAAAAAAACATTGGATGAAGCATGGAAATATGATTAAAAACACCATTGAATAAATAAAAAAATAGAAAAGTTTGAAAATAGATGAAAAAACATCGTTGAGAAAAAAGAAAAATTGAACAATTTGAAAATGAATGAAAAAACGAGCATTTAAAAAAACAGAGTGGAAACCTTATGTATCAAAAAATTTAAAATATTAAAAAACCACCTAAAAAGAGAGGGGGGTGCTACCGGTAGCACCATTTTTAAAAATAGGGTAAAAAACTTGACCCCCCAATAAACGAGAACTCTGTAGAGTTCTCGTTAAGTTGGTAACTATTTTTTGACAGAAATTTAGGGTTTCCAGTGGCACAAGACATGGGGTTTCCAATGGACTTAGTCACAGATGGAGACATGAGTTCAGGCAGAGATGGAGATTGCAGATTTTTGAGGTGTTTTCAGGACAAAAATGATTGGGAGTGGGGGAGGATGTAATTCTTGGGGCATCCAACCCGAGTGCGTGCACCTCCACTACAGACCAAGATGAATTATTTAGGAAAAAAAAACGCTCAGTTTGAATGAAGGAACAAATGCCTTCATATATGGGGAAGTTGGGATTCCTTAGGAGCGCGTCGTGCCAAGGAACAACTTCTCCCATAAATATCTTACGACACAAGTTAAGATGTTGGGCTTGATAGAGACGTGGGAAGAAAGTGGGTGCTCCACCAAGCGAAGTGATGGGTGCTCCATTGAGATAACGAGTTGACTAGGGGAATCAGTTGAACACTTTGGCAGACAAGGTACTCGATCCAACCAAATGGATGACAAACTTGAGTTGGGCTAGCTCGGTCACCTTGGGTGCCCGACACGACAAGGGGAGCTGACCAATGAGACGTGTGACAAACGCTTAGCCAAATGAGTGGTCGAACGATTAGTCATGAGCATGACTTGGGTGCCCAAATGGAAACGACGAGTCAACTTGATGAGGAAGGGTGTGCTTGGGTGATTTGGCCAACTCACCCAAGATGCGCGTGCCCCTTAGGTAGAAATCAACCCTAGAGTATGCATACAAGTTACCAAAGGTCGTGTCGGCTCCAAGGTAAAGGGGCACGTTGATTGGGAGAGTTGGGCACATGTTTATACCAAGGAGGAGACAGAATGTAGGGACTCATCATGGAGAGAAAGAAGTGATGTGAAATTGGCCAATGAAGTGGTGATTATAGGTCGCATGGTCTGAGGCAAAGGCAAGAAGTATCTTAGAGATGAAGGATGAATGAGAAGATTCTATTTAGATTTGTGTCTACGATAACGAAGAAGATTGTAAGGCGACAGAGGGAAGTGTGTTGTATTTCACATAGGTTTTTGTGTAAGCTTGAGCAAAAACTCCTTGTGATTGTATTGTCGGTGTGGCACGAGTTTAAAACTTGACACACTTATGATTTTGTATTAATAATTTGGTTATTAGGATGATTCTACCACCCATTGCATTTCATTGTTACTATGTATGGATATATTCTTTGTAGATGAAATATTCTTCGTTGTCATGACTCACCACAGATATTTCTCCTAAACTTTCATAGGGCACTTTATTGATTTTAATTAATGTTAAGAAGTAGATTAGAGATCCACATAGGATAGATCCTTTTGTCCGACGTTCTTTATCCATTAACTAAATTGTCCCATTTCACATTTTCTGAGTCATTTCTCACAATCCGCCAGACTAAATTTCTCACAAATGTTTATATTGTAGATAAAGTTACAGGCTTGAAATTAATGTCATTTTAACTTCGAATCGCAAGATATGGAGTAGTTTAGGTTTTTTTAACCTTTTCGGTTGTGTTTTTTCATCAGTTTTGTTAAAAAGAGGTCAGAAATTTAAAAGAATAAAAATAAAGTCTACTATAAATCAACACCATTTCCCAAAATGACTTCATGAACTGTGAAGGTGGCATTTTAGTAAATTATATCCCAATGCTTACAATACCATTAATTGACAAGGAGGAGTTAATTAATAAGAGGATGATCTCTTTTTTTGGGTGAGCTTATTTTTTCTGGAAGTTTTTGATTTATTCTAAAATTTGAAACCTTTTATTTTATAATTTCTTACATATGTCAAAGTGTTGAGCTCCTTTCTTGCATAAACGAGTTAATATATAGAACATAGATTAATAGAGAAGATACATCAAATAATAAATAAGAAAAACCGAGAACTGAAATTGTTACAATTCTTAAGAAGCTCCTCACAAGCTTCTATATTTAATCAGGAGAGATCTCAAGCATGTTTCCACGAATCCGGAAAGAGAAACCTCCAAAATAATGTAATGGAAAAGGTATGTGTTGTCACAACTTGACAAATTTTTTTATTTTTTTATTTATTTTTTATTTTTTTTAATTTGAAAAAGAAAATAGGTTTTTAAATTTTTATTTTTTTGGGTATTTTTTGGATTTATCCAAAATCCTATAAAAAATTTAGGAAATTGCAGATTTGAATGATTGAGATAACATATTTAGAGTGCCTTGTATTTTTGAAATAGCTGAGCAATCAAGCAAGTTTGTTAGGGAGAACACACACCGAAATGCATGTAAGGTTGAGCAACTTGGTAGAGTATTCGACCATTGAAAAGTTGCAAGCACTTTGAGCTTGTTAAAGAGAAAGAATGGTTCTCACAAGTGGTAGTTTTAAAAATAGTGCATAAGTACTAGATAGATCACAATGTTGGAAACAAGATTACTTTTATAGGATCGTTTGGGTAAACACTAAGGCATAAACATGTCACCCATGAGGTGGACGACTTGGGTGTTGTGCATAGCACAGGCCCCACCTTTATAAGGAAAATGGTTATTAGACTTAACTAAAAATTGGGCCCGTGAATTCATAGAGAAGTGGAGTGGAAGAAAATGCCCTCTGTTCAAAGGAGTTGTTAGACTTCCTCCACTATATAAAGTGTATGATTTGGAATTCCAAAGGATGCATGGAGGGAGTAGTAAGAACTCATCCAAGTGAAAATTTTCCCAGATTCAAGAGACCAAGGAGCATTATTATGATGGAAGGATTGCAAGTTCACGGTTGGTAATGTGTCCAACTTGAGTAATTTGACTCTTTGAGCTAAGGAAGAAATGAGAGTCTTTGCAAGAGGCAATCATATAGGTGCTTCAAGAGTAAGTTGTGTAGTGAAGTGTGGTCACATGGTTGCAAGGAAAGGGTAGCCTAATTCTTATTTGTACTTATGTAGGATTAAGGTGATTGGCCAAGTCCACTCTTGTAACAACTCATACTATAACATTCTTCTAACAAAGTTCAATGCCTTGCTTGGGAATCACACATACAAATGTTGTGGTTACCTTTGATGGGATGTTGCACACTATAATGTTTGATGGCTAAGTCGTAGATTTGCATTACCTTGAAGGTTTAGGAGACAATAGTTGGATGATTCCTCCCTTGTTAGATCTAGCTATAAAACTTCTAACATTAATTGAGCGTATTGGGTTGGGTCATGTTGAAGCATAGTTTAGGTGCTATTATTTTAGGGTGACCAAGTCACTCGATTGTCACTCACTAATACCATGTGTCTCAATGACAACAAGTTGAAATTTTTCAGTTTTGATCTTTAGGAAATGACAAGTGGTATCAAAACAATGCTTCACCACTTTTCCATCAAAGGAAAAAGGTGGTATTAGAGTGATCCCACTATTTTTGAAGGAACTTGGTGGTTTTTGTACACTTGAATTACTTGACTTACTATTGGACCTCACATCCAATAGTATTTGATAGAGTGAGTGTTGAGTATGTTAAATTTTCTGATTTTCAGATTTGATAATTATTGCCTTTTGATTTAAATGCTATTGTTATCATAGAATAATTAACACTGAAAATCTCAAAAAGACTTAGCGAAATTGATGAGAGGTTATTGTAAGTAAATATTATATGAGATGATCTATTACAATTCAGGGCCCCGATATATATACTTGGTTGGAGTGCCCTTTCCTTAATGGGCATGTATTTTCCATTGTTGTCTTTTCGTTAATTAATTAATAATAATTATTGATTATTGATTATTTATACATTATATTATAAATATATTATCTATATATTATATTTATGTTGATTATTATTTCCTCACATGCATGTCTAATTAATATAGATCACTCCATCCTGGAGCAGGCAATGTGAGAGCACCTTGAGTCTTTATCACTCCTCGTCAAATCAACATGACTACTAGGAGAAAGACTACACTTGGGCCATTCATTACTGGCCAAATCAACATGGCCCCATGAGTGAATGTATCATTCTCCCTTGGTCAAATCAACATGATCAATCTGGGAGAATGTCTTCCCGATGCTATTAACTGGAGAAACATCAACATCCTGGGCCATTCACCACTAGCCAAATCAACATAGCCCTGTGAGTGAATGTATCATCCTACCTTGGTCAAATCAGCATGACCAATCTAGGAGAATGTATGCCTAATGTTGAAACATCAACACTCCATCTCAACGAGGGAGACATTCTGCATCACACCAATATTCTCTCTGAAGTACACAAACTTCTCCCTAGACATAGGCTTGGTGAGAATGTTTGCAATTTGCTCATTTATGGATATGTACTGGATATTTACTGCTCCCTTATGTACCATGTCTCAGAAAAAGTGATATTTTATCTCAATATGCTTCGGCCTATCATGAAATAGTGGATTCTCCAAAATCTTGACACAACTTTGATTATCACAATGTATCAAGGTCATCTCTAGCTCCTGATCAAATAGTTCTGCAAGAATCTATCGAATCCATATTGCTTCATGAATTGCGACATTGGCTACGATATACTCCACTTATGTTGTATTGAGTGCTACATAAGTATGATTGCTGCTAATCTAGGATATCATAGCTGATCCTAAGCTAAAGAAGCATCCTAAGGTGTTATTTCTATCTATTTCACTCCCTTCCCAATCAGAATATGTATATCCCTGCAACCTAACTTCACCACCTGAGACATATCTCATACCATATCCAATTGTACCATGCAGGTACCTCAACACATTCTTTGTTGCAACCCAATGGAACTCCCTCGACGCAACCATAAACTGGCTCAAGGTGCTCACTACAAGGAAAATATATGACCTGGTGTTAATCAGGTACATTAAGGATCAAATCAGCTATATATACATAGTGGGATCCACAAAATTTGAATTTGAATTGGAATCACTCAAATTCTTCATATTTGTCATCATAGGTGTAGTAATGGACTTGCAATCTATCATATTGAATATACTCAAGATCTCAATTGTGTACTTCCCCTATCCAAGGAAGACCTCACTTGGTCTCTGCCACACCTCCAATCCAAAGAAATAGTGCATCAAGCCAAGATCCTTCATCTTGAACTCAGAGGCCAACTCACTCTTGCACCCGACAATGAGCCTCTATGCCCTTGTAAGGAACATATCATATACAACACCAATATCAAAGGATCACCATCAACAACCTTGTAGTAAAGGTTGGATTCTACTTCACTCTTGGTTAAGCCAAAACTTGTCAAGTATCCATCAATCCTGGAGTACCATGTCGTGGGTGCCTGCTTGAGTCTATAGAAGGCCTTCTTCAACCTGCAAATATGAGACTCCCTCCCATGTACCTCAAATCCCTAATCTTGTTTTATGTACACTTCCTCCTCAATCACATAAAACACAAATGGTTGTCTCTCAATCTTGTATACAACACATCTTTTATGTACACTATGTATACAAGATGTGTTGTATGTACACTTCCTCCTCAATCACATAAAATGAATATTTTTTGTCTCCCAATATCTGGTGAGGACTTTTGTTCTAACATAAAATGGTGTGCTGGAAGCCTCTTCCCATAAGAACATGGGTAAATCATGATCATGAATCATGGCTTTTGCAGCCTCTACAATGGACCTATTCTTTCTCTATACAATCCTATTTTGTTGTGGGTTGTAAGGAAAAATCAAATCCCTCTTGATCCCTACCTCCTTGCAGAAATCACTTAATTCCATGGAAGTGTACTCTCCTCCATTATTTGGCCTCAACACATTGATATTATTCCCTATTAGGTTCTCTACCTGAGCCCTAAACTCCTGGAATTTGTTGAAGACTTCATCCTTGGTCTTCATGAAGAATATCCATGTCTTCTGGAAGAAATCATCAATGAATATCAAATAGTACAAGAAACCACCCAAAGATGCAACTGTCATAGGTCCACATACATCTAAATGTAATAGATCCAATATCCCCTCGGACTTGTTGTCACTACTTGTAAAAGATCCCTTGACATTCTTTCCAAGTGAAAATCCCCTGCAAATGCCATCATGCTCTACCTGAAGCTCTGGAAGTCCCATGACCATCCTCTTCAATGTTGGTAAATCCATGTAATGCAAGTGTGTAAATCTCCAATTCCATAGCTCACACAAAATGATGTTGTCATGTACCAATGCTTGGGTTGATCATCCCAATAATCTGTATAGACCTCCCTCTCGAACGCCAATCATTGTTTCAGATCCTATAATTGATCCCTTAGACCATACAAGAACCTATCCATTCATGAATGCAACTCATAGTATTTATCCTCCAATGCACAGGTCACTCGTGACCATGAATGTACAATTTCAAAAAATAAAAGAATTGAAGAAAATATATCAGATCTGGCACTGAAAGCTTTTAACTAGCTTTGGAAAATACTTATAATAGCTCTGGAACTGAAAGCTTTTAACTAGATTTGATACCATGTTAGATTTTCTGATTTTCAGATCTGATAATTATTGCCTTATGATTTGAATGTTATTGTTATCATAGAATAATTACACATTGAAAATATCAACAAGACTTAGTGAACTTGATGAGAGGTTATTGTAAGTAAATATCATATGAGATGATATATTACAATTGAGAGCCCCGATATATATACTTAGGTGGAGTTCTCTTTCATTAATGGACATGTTTTTCCATAATTGTCTTTTCATTAATTAATTAATTATTGATGTGAGATCGGAAGA
>CBVK0100240776.1:0-13374 GCA_900067695.1 Picea abies | reverse complement strand
TCTCCCTTGGACTAGCCCTCCTAAATAGAAAGAGCTCCCCATTGAGGTGATAGTGGGTGGGGAAGCTCCTGTTACATCGGTTTTAAGCCTTGACTCAAGCTACCTAAACCCTTCCTACAAACCGTGCGATAACAAGGACTATGAGCATTGAATGGGGATTCCATCCCTTGGGTTGTTCAGGTTGATGGGAAGAGAGCTGATGCACTGGAATTAGTTGTGAAATTGCCTGTTGAGAGGGGGACATTAGCCAACCTTAGGGACCACTGTCTCTTGTGGATTCATAGCCACAACTCAGGGGTGTCTTATTGTTGAGAACTAGAACAACAATGCTACGGTTGGGAGGAACATTCATCCTTTATAACGGGTTGCACATTACATAAGATAAGTGTTGTTATTTGTTGTGTTTATTCATATATAATGTTGATATAGTTTTTGTGCAATTTACTCTAAGATATATCTGGTTAGTATTGCTTGTTGTGAGAAAAATGATGCATTTAAATCCATGTTTATGTGGTTGAATGTTGATGTATGTTATTTAGTTGTTTCTATGCATAGTTAAGAAATCATATTTACGTTTTTAAGCAACATAGACAATTGTATGTGTATGAATGTCATGTTGTGTGTTATTTCCACATTTAGATTTAGTATCAAAAAAATTTATGGGGTAATTTTTGGAAATGACGTGACCCAAGTGGGGGTTGGGTACATTACAAAGTGATATTAGAGCTACTGGTTCAACACTGAACCCGTATGGGCCAAGAATCAGTGTGAATTTGGGTAAAAGTTACTGTTACAAATTTGTTTGTAATGAATTTTGGGGAAAACATAGAAAGATTAGAGTGAAATCCTCAAATTCGTGAGCAAATTCAGGTCGGATTTTCCTCATAGCCATCAAAGAATGGTTTAATGGAGTAAATATGCAAAGTGGAAGAGTTAATTTCAACCTAGAAGGTTGAAATTCGAGTTCTAATGGTCAATGTAGTGTTTTACATAGTTCAGTGAATTGACAGTCGTGATCATGTTTGATCTTGAGATCAACGACCATGATTCACTTTAATAAATTTAAAAATTTATAATTTTTCAACTGTTTGAATGGTGAAGTAGATCGACGGTCAAGATTGACTTTCATTCGTTGTGGAAATGAGACCGATCAATGACTGAGATTTGTTTTCGGTTGTTTGGAAAATGAAACCGATTGACGACCGTGATTCATTTTCGCAAATTGGAAAAGTCAAATATTCGACGACCAAGATTCATTTTCGGTTAATTCAAAAATAGACCAAATCAACTATCCAAATTCATTTTCGGATGTTGGGAGGTTTGGGTTGATCAACGAACAGGATTCATTTCGGGGGTTTGTGAAATGAATCAGATCGACGGTCGAGGTTTGTCAATAGAGTTGGTAAAATTTTGACGAATCAACGGCTCAGATCATTTCGATTTGAAGATTGATGGTCCAGATTGATCAGAGTTTGATTGAAAATTCTCTAAGTGTTGAATTTGGCTAAGGAAAATCACCTATGGGTTGATGGTCGGGCTTCTATCAATATCAGTGAAGCATTTTCAGTCGTCAACAAAAATTTTTGATGGTCGGCCATTGGTTGAATCAATGAAGTGTCTGTTTTTTCTAATGGGACGATGTTCAAGCGTTGGTCGATTTGACAAGGTGTTTGGGTCGTCCAAGAGAAACGGTCGATGGCCGATGGAGAAAAGAGGGTGACGATGTTTCATGCCATGTCAAAATCTACATGTCATGCCACATCAACATTCATGTGTCGTTCCACGTCAACAATTTCTATGTCATCTAAGAAGTGGCTAATGGTTGATGGTTGGGTTGGCCGAATTAGGGAAGTGTTTTCGACAGTCAATGACAAGGTGTTTGGGTCGTCCAAGAGAAACGGTCGATGGCCGATGGAGAAAAGAGGGTGACGATGTTTCATGCCATGTCAAAATCTACATGTCATGCCACATCAACATTCATGTGTCGTTCCACGTCAACAATTTCTATGTCATCTAAGAAGTGGCTAATGGTTGATGGTTGGGTTGGCCGAATTAGGGAAGTGTTTTCGACAGTCAACAGGGATCGTCAATGGTCAATGGGTCGTTGACTAGGAATCGATCGAATTGGCGAGGAGTTCCATTCGCCAATGAAAGTCACCGATGGTTGATGGTTGAGTTGGTTGGTTTAGCATGGTGTTTCAAATTGATTGTCAAGGGAATGGGCTAATGCTCGATGGTCAAATTGACAATTTGGGTGAAATGTTATGCATGTACAAAGGGAAGAGTCGATCGTCGATGGTCAATGGAGCGAGGATCAACAACTCGTATTCCACATGATTTGAGATAAACAACTCATATATAAAAGTTTGTTATAATAGAAAAACAATCAATTTTATATGACAATTTATGATTTTTTCATATTTGAAGGTCATTAACTTGCAGGGCAATTTTGAGGCCCTAAATGACGTTTTTAGCCAATCAAAACCCATGATAACATAGTGTACCAAGGTGCACTTTGCATTTTCATCTCAAATAAAAGAGCTCAAGGAGATATTTCCAACAAGATAATATGTTTGTAAAATAGAACTCGTATGAGAAAGTTACAACCAAAAAAGTAAGGGTAAATTTTTGACATAAATTTACTTCCAGAGTGCATAACTCCTTGGTCAAAAATCTTTTTGGGGCTCAAAAGTAGTCTGTGGAAAGCTAATGAACCATACAAGATATCCATGGAGCCATATTTTGGATCTAGGTATGTGAAAATGTGCAGGTAGAGAAATAAGACACATGTAGCATACATGGATAAATGGGGAAAAATAGTAAAAACTTCTTTGGGCCATAACTTTCATCTCAAAGATCATAATTGAGGAAACGAATAGTCATTGGAAAGGTCTTGTGGAGGAGAAGACATACATCCACCCAAAATTTGAATCGGGTGATGATATTTTCTCAGAAAGTGATAAAGAGATTTATGTAACAACGATAAAGTGGAAATTGCATCATGTGGGTGTTATAACTTTCCACTCAGAATTCAGGATGAGGCATGAGTACACTTGTTGGAGAGTTGTTTCATAGAATAATGTTCTTAAGGAATCATAATTATGACTTTGTGTATTGTATTCTTCATAAATTGATGTGAAGAATAACATGTAATCTAATGAGTAAATATTTTGCAATATGCTTAATTCTAACAATAATTATTGCATGCACATTCTTACAGAATTAGAGATAAACGAAAGCAGAATTTGGTTCCTATATGTGAACTAGAGATATAGATGATGCAAAAGGGTCTCACAACCATGAAGAGGAGATCATAGGTCTTCATGTCAGCATGGGAAATGTTGAGAAAAAGTTAAATGGAAGAAGAGACAGACAAGATCCTATAACTATGATAAATCTACATAAAGAAGTGCAAATATATAAGACTGATAATGAAAGGATTATGAAGGCTCGGGAAGAAATACTACAAAGCCTGAATATGTTGCAGAAACAAGTCAACAAATGTTTGGGCATAAAGAAAGAATTTAGTGTCAGACAAGTAGAAATGTCTATATGTCATGATAGGGGAGATGATCATGGAGGAACTAGATGGTCAAGGACTTTTATCAGGAATACGTATCATAATTTTTATAGACCTAAAATTCCCTACCTATGCATACATGGCATTGGCCTTTCTACTAGCACAATTTTCCAAAATTACTGTTGAGACTCTCTCTCTTAAAAAACCATTTTTTGGAGCATGTACGTGTCTTTTTTCACTACTTCCCGCGTACATACATTAGTTGCATACTAGACAGCCCACGTACATATGCTAGATGCATACTAAACAACCCATGTTTACCTCCAAAAGTTGCAAAAAATAAAAAAAATTGCAAGGAATCCGGTGGAGTTTACGAGCTATCGAGGGTTTCCCAACCAATTTACCCATTATAGCCCATCCCCAAACCGAATAACTATCATTTTGTCATATAAAAGGAGGTCTTGGGGTCCCATTCCAACATCAAGCATTAGAATAGAGAAACTCTACCAAAATCCCTTTCCCCTCTAGCCCAAGTTTTGCATCCCTTTCTAAGATTTGGCCTCAACATTCCCCTTCAGCCCTTTCTCTCTATGAAATCCCTTCCCTTTTCCCAAGGAGGTCAGTTTATTGTGAGAGGCAACCTAGGAATGGTGCACTTGGAGAAGCAGTAAGAGGATCATGGACCTGGTTCACGGAGCGTCGGCCGATAAGAAGGTTGTAACTTTTGTAATCTTCACATCTGAATAAATGAGTTTTTTTATGTCCCAAATATTGTGTTTTGTGCTTAATTGATTAATGCATTTACATTTATATATGAACCCTAAAATTGATAAGTAGAGATAGAATATTGTTTATCTTTGTTGTCTAAATTGTTTACAGACCATCTTTGGGAGGAGACCAACAATCCAAGAAACTACAAAGGAGAAGGAGGTCTACACCAGCCGAAAGGACCTAAGGTACACCCTCTTTTCCTTATATTATATTTTGAATTTTAGATTGTTTGGGGTAGTTTAGAAATAGAACCATATTTTAAGGGATACCAATGCTATGCCTATACTTTGACCCAATATAGTAATATGGGGATTTTCCCCACAAGCAATAATTCCCTAGGGAACTCGACCAAAAGGGAATATGCACATTCAAGGTCAGTAAGTAGCCCAAGTATATTTCTTGTTAGACATCAAAGGAGGAGACATGGTTCATATAGCTTGCAAGGGGAGCTAGAGAAAATCAAGCCACCATCTTTTGATGGAGAAAACAAGAAAGGAGAAGATGTAGAAGCATGGTTGTTGGGAATGAGGAAATATTTTCAGTTACATGATTACTCATCAAATGCAGAAGTTATAATTGCAGTCTACCACCTTCAAGGAAATGAATCCGTGTGGTGGGATTGACTCAAGCAGGTTAAGCACCTTGATGAGAACATAATTTCTTGGAAGCAGTTCAAGAAATACTTTCAGTAGCAATACTTGCTAGAACAATATTATGACAAGGAGATGCAAGAGTTCTTTGAACTCAAACTTGGAAACATGACCATGGATGAATATGAAAGAAATTTCTTGGAAATCCTCATGTATGTAAGCTTCATCAGGAATGAGAAGGTCAAAATTCATAGGTTCCTTAGTGGACTTCCATCCTTCTACAAGGATAAAATTCAGTTTGATGAGCCCGATAATTTGGAGGAGGCCATAAGAAAGGACAAGTAATTGTATGAGCAGAATGGAGGAAGGAAAAATTTCCAAAAGGATTGGGATGAAAAAAACAAAGGAAATATGGATCAAAGGAAGAAAGGATTCAAGACACATTTCATAAGGAATAGAGATCAAGCATATCAACAAGAACAACCATCTCAAGGTGATTAGAAAATGACACAGTCCTTGGGAAAGAGGCCAAGGAAACAAACCATAAAGTGTTGGGGATGTGAAGGAGATCACATGTATAAAGACTTTCCTCACCAGGGAGATAAAATGAAGACCATGCATAGCATCAAGAAATAGGAGACAGTAGAGGACGTGGGAAAAAGCATGCCAAGGATATATGCTTCCTTGTACAATAGAAAAGCAAACTATAAATCCCACATGATTGAGGTGGAAGTTAAGATTGATAATAATCCCATAGCTATTTTAATTGATTTTGGAGCCAGACATAACTCTATAGATCCAAATCTAATTGAAATATTTAAATTAAATAAAACTAAGCAAGAAAATTCTTAGTTAGTTCAACTAGATACTGGAACCAAGAGAAGAATTATTGAGCTTGTTAAAGAATGCCCTATAAACATGAATGGAAATAACACTAAGGTAGATTTGAACATCATACCACTTGGGTCTTATGACTGCTTGATTGGTATGGATTGGATAAAAAGCATCGTGTTGTTTTAGATTGTTATAAAAAGGTTTTCACATGTCTTGATGAGGAAGGGAATTCAAGGACAATGCAAGGTATTCCAAGGCCTATATCTGTCCGATAGATTTTGGCATTGCAACTAAAAATAAGTTTTAGAAAAGGGTGTCAGATATATGTATACCATATGGAAGATCCAATGAAGGATAAATAGCCAAGTCTTGAACATTATCCAGTCTCGAGGGAGTTTGAAGATGTGTTTGAGGAGCTACCAGGATTTCCACCAAAGAGGGATATATATTTCTCAATTGGTTTAATACCTGGAGCTATCCCAATATACCTACAAAATGAGCACACCAGAGATAAAATAGTTGCAAATGAAACTAGAAGAGTTGTTAAAGAAAGGGTACATATGCCCAAGTGTTTCCCCTTGTGGTGCCTCGATTATTTTTGTCAAGAATAAATATGGAACGTCGAGGTTATGTATTGACTTCATACAATTGAACAAGGTTACATTCAATAAAAAATATCATTTTCCAAGGATTGATTATCTTTTTGATCAGCTGAAAGGAGCAAAGATATTCCCCAAGATTGACTTGAGGTCATGCTATCATCAAGTGAGAATCAAAGAAGAGGATACTAGCAAACAACCTTTCGGACAAGGTATGGACACTATGAGTTTGTATTGGTGCCTTTTGGGTTGATAAACACACCAACTACATTTATGTGTCTGAGGAATGCGGTGTTCAGACATTTCCTAGACAAGTTTATCATTGTACTATTGGATGACATTATTATCTATTCCAATATAGAGGAATAGCAGGAGCGACATCTGAGGATGGTGCTACAAGTGTTAAGAGAGCACCAATTGTATGCCAAGTTGATTAAATGCACTTCCTATAAAAAATAGATCCATTATTTGGGTCACATTGTTTCAAAAGATGGCATAGCAGTGGATCCAGAAAAGATTGAGGCAATCAAGAATTGGCCAACGCCAACAAACATTTCATAGGTTAGATCATTTATGGGTCTAGTTGGTTACTGCAAGAGATTCATTGCGGGATTAGATCCAATATTGCACACCCA
The DNA here is from genome assembly GCA_900067695.1 of Picea abies. Lineage (NCBI taxonomy): Eukaryota > Viridiplantae > Streptophyta > Pinopsida > Pinales > Pinaceae > Picea > Picea abies. Next base: position 6,425 of record CBVK0100240776.1, on the reverse strand, counting down.
TTAACATATTTTCAAAAGAAAGGATTAAAATTTGAATGGAGTGCAAAGTGTGAAGACAATTTTTAGTGCTTAAAGGATTTTCTAACCATTGCACCTATTTTAAAAGCTGCAAATCCAGATGCGGATTTTTTTGTGTGTACATATGCTTGCAAGGAAGGGCTCGGTGGAGTCTTTGTGCTAAATGGGCATGTAATTTGTTATAAGTCCATAAAATTGAAAGAGCATGAAATAAATTATGTTACACATGACTTAGAATTGACAACCATAGTACATGCCTTAAGAATGTGGAGGCATTACCTCATGGGCATAAAATTTGAGTTAAGAATAGACCATAGTGGTCTGAAATACTCGCTTGAACAACCAACACTAAATTCCAAACAAACTAGATGGTTGTAATTTCTTAGAAAATATAACTTTGATATCAAACACATAAAGGGAAAATAGAACAAGGTGGTTGATGCACTCAATAGAAGGGTGCATAAAATGCATGTTGAAACCATCAGTATGTACAAGACACATTTAAAAGATAGAATCATATAGGATATAACAACATATCAACATTATGTGCAAGTTAAAGGAAGCTTACAACAAAATTATATACAAAATAAATATAAGTATTACAAGTTGGAACAAGATGGAATCCTCTTGTTTTGGAACAAAGTTTATGTTCCCAATTCTCAAGAATTGAGAAATTTATTTATAAAGGAGATGCATAATGTGCAATACGTTGGACATCTAGGATACTAGAAAACTATTACAGTTGTAAGAGGCCAATATTTTTGGCCTGGAATGAAGAAAGATGTCATTGATTATTTGATCAAATGCATGGAATGCCAGAAGGTAAAGGTTGGGCATAAACATCCAGCTAGATTGTTATAGAAATTGACCATTCCTAAATGGAAATGGGAAGATTTTATTATAGATTGTATTACCAATTTCCTAGGACATTTAGGAAACATGATTCCATCATGGTAGTGGTGGATAAGCTTACAAAGGTTGCACATTTCATTCTTGTAAAACTAACTCATAAGGAAACCAATATTACAGAAATTTACATGAGATAAATTGCTCGACTACATGGTGTGCCTAAGGCAATAATGTCGGATCGATATCCCAAGTTCACTTCTAATTTTTGGAAGGGATTTTTTAAGGGGTTTGGGACAAATTTGAATTTCAGTACAACATATCACCCAAAGTCAGATGGAAAAATAGAGAGAATTAATCAGATAATTGAAGATATGATGAGGGGACAAGCCTTCTAGGTGGGAGGACTATATCCATTTAGTTAAGTTTTCTTAAAATAATAGGTATCATGAATCATTGAAGATGAGCCCGTTTGAAGCATTACATGGCAGAAAATGCAACACCCTATTAAGTTGGGATAACCCAACAAACAAAGCCATGATTGGGTCGAAATTTCTAAAGGAAATGGAAGAACATATGGTAAAAATCAGGAAGAATTTGAAAGTTGCACAATATCGACAGAAGAGCTATGATGATAAAAAGAGAATGCATAGAGAATTCAAAGTGGTAGAGCATGTGTTTTTAAAAGTTAGAGCCAAGAGAAGCTCATTGAAATTGGGAAGTTTCCCAAAGTTGGTAGTGAGATATTGTGGGCCTTTTGACGTATTAGAAAACATAGGACTAGTTGCATACATGATAGAAATACCTACATCCATGAAGATGCATAACATGTTCCATGTGTATTTATTAAAAAAATATGTACCCGATCCTAATCATGGGATTGCTTGGAATGTGATCTAGGTGGAACACGAAGGAAATTTTTGGATGGAACCGGTACGCATCCTGGACCAGAAAGTCAAAGTGATCATGAACAAAGACATGTATTTGGTACAGGTTCAATGGACATGTTATAGTCTCAAAGACGCTACATGGGACCACAAGGAAGGCATGCATGAAGCATACTCGTAAATTTTTGAAAATTTTGAAGAAAATTGAATGTACATTCATACATAAGTGAATGGAGACTCCATTTTGGTAGTTGAAGTTCCTGGAGCCACAACTCTAAGATTTCATGTTTAACTGATGTATGGGTTGAGGGGAAAGGGGAGTTACTAGTTGGTATTGTTGCGTGAGTCATTAAGTTGCAGAATTATCAAGTATTTTGATGTAATGTTTTTATACATGTCAATGTGTAAAATGTATGGTTATGTGCATTGAGGACAATGCAGTTTTCCAGGGAGGATTTAACATCCCCATTTTCAAACCCAAAACTAGCAATGCATATTGTAGATGTAGTACATGACCAAGATCCAAGTGATGTATATTGTAAATGTAGTATATGGCCAAGAGCCAAAGTGATGTAATATGTAAATGATGTAAATTCAATATAATAAATAAGATGTATCGCCAACTAAAAATGGAAATAGACGGATATTTGAGGGATAAGTATCCATAAGAGAGGGCAGGGGTCCAAGGGGAGAGTTACTCATGTCTATTAAACCTAAACCCATTTCTTATTTCTTTCTAAATTATCCTTACCATGAACCTTCCATTAGTTGTTGAGTGTTCTAGAGCCCAATCATTGAATTTATGTAAGAAGGTGGGTGTGAGAGTCACATCCCATAGTAATTGAGAGAACAGGGGATGAGTACAATCAACTTGGGGAAGAGTGCAATTCAAGCAAGCAAGATAAAGAAAATAAATTTGTATGGGTAGGAGACCAGAATTATGCATTCACGTTTTTTCATAGAGAGTAGTTTTTACATGGAGTTTTTTGGCCAACAATGGAGTTCTTAGTGCTAGAGGTTGAAGGTAGTTGTTGTGGAAATGTTTTGTTATTTTTTATAGCCCTAAAATTCCCTACTCATATATACATGACATTGGCCTTCTTGCTTGCATAATTTTCCAAATCACTGCTGAGAATCTCTATTTAAAAAACCAATTTTTAGAGCATGTACGCGCCCTGCTTCACTATCGCTCGTGTACATATGCTTGCTGCATGATAGACAACCCGCGTACATACACTTGTTGCACACTAAAAATTTCGTGTATACCTCCAAAAGTTGAAAAAATTGAAAATTTGTAAGGAATTCTGTGGAATTTACGAGCTATTGGAGGTTTCCCAACTAATTCACTTGTTATAGCCCATCCCCCAACCGAATAACCATCCTTTTGTCATACAAAAGTAGATATTGGGGTCTCATTCCACAACCAAGCACTAGAATGGTGAAACTTTGCCCAATTTCCATTCCCTTTCTTGCCCAAGAATTTGCAACGTTTTGTGAGTTATTGCCTCAGCATTCCCACTCCAACCCCTTTTCTTCCATTCAATCCATTCCCTTCCCTTGAGGTGATTAGTAGATTGTGGGAAGAGACTTATTGAAGGTGCACTTGGAGCATTGTAAAGAGGATCCTAGACCAGTTTCACGGAACGATGGCCTGCGAGGATTGTAAGTTTCAATCTTTGATTAATGAATAAAAGAATCTATTTTCCCTGTCCCAAATGATGATGTTTTATGTATTTTCTTTGATTTATACATAACATTTGATATCTAACCCTAATTCATGAATATAAATAGCATGCTTGTAGCCTTGTTTTCCTAGTCTTGGATGCAAGTCATCTTTGGGAGGAGACTTGCAACCTTTGGAGCTACAGAACTTGAGGAGATCATCACCAAACGTTGGATAAAAGGTGTAGTTATCAATCTTCTCTTCCACTGCTTTATGTTTGTCTATTTTGGTATGTTTTGGGTAGCGTAGAAACTAGATTGACTTTTAGGGGGGTCATTTTCTTTGTCTATACCCTAAAATAGTTATAGGGGGATTTTCCCGATAGAAGAATTGGCGACTCCACTAGGGAGTCTCTCTAGGGTTTTTAGGGAGGTTTTTTGAGTTATTGATAGGCTTCTTGTTTTTTTTTTGATTTTCGGTCAATTTTACTGAGTATTTTAAGGGTTTCTGGTCACCTGCAAGGTGCATACCAGCTTTCCCTACCCTGTTAGTATGTCTTGTATTTTTATTTTTTTAAAGTATCATAGGTGTACGCGCCCTGTTTTGGGTCAGCCCATGTACATACACGCTCTGCACAATACACAACCGATGTACATATGCAGGTTCTTGATGCAATAACCCGCGTCTCTGTGTCTTGAAAGTGTTTTTTAACAAAGAGAGAGTTTGTCTCTTTCCTGATAGAAGTTCAGACTTCTCAATACTTTCTTGAACCAGTCAGAGTCTATGTCTTTGGCCATAGCTTGGATTAAAGTTTCGATTAACTTGTTCCTTAGTTTTCTTTTGTTTTCCCTAAAAGGTTTAGAGTGATTTGTCAAGTTTTAGATCTGCCTTTTGGTTTCTTGGTTGAATCCCTATGATCTGCAGTTGGCTTAGGGTCTTTATCAATCTTGTTTTCAATTTTCTCTTTGTTCCTTTTTCTTGCTTTGAAAAACAAAAAAAAGTTTTTTACTTCATTTTTTCTTGTTAAAGCAGTTCAAAAAATAAAAAAGAACGTATTTTCTTGCATTCAGTTTGGTAAAGTAGTCAAGGTTGTTATTTGCAAAAGAAAAAGAGTCTTTGTTTCAAAGTTCTTTTTGATTTCCTGAAATACAAGTAGTTTTTCTTAGTCAAACGAAAACATTTTTTAGGAAATTTTCATTCACAAGATCTTGAATCGTTGATTAGAAAAGTTGAACATTTTACAAAGAGTTTTAACAAGCTTTGCTTTGATTTCGAAGTATCTTTTTTCTTTCAGGTTCTCTAAAGTTATCTTCCTTAATCATCTCTTCAAAACACCATTAGTTGCACGACCACATCCTTTCTATAAATCAACCCTTAAAATTAATGCTTAACTTAAAATATATTAGACTTTTTGTTTGTAGGGTTCACCGACTAGTTTAGGGTTTTAGGGCCTTGAATTAGGTGTGAAGAGGAAACTCTTCAAGGCCATTTTAAAACAAAAATTGGAGTCTGAGATAAGGATTGTCTTAAGTCCAACGTCATAAGATTTAGTCGGGACCCCCCCTCTAACATAGGGGATAAACACGAGGTTGTGTGAGGAAAGGTAGAGGAGATAACCCCTCCAAAGCTAGACTAAACATAGTGGGGATTATATATTGAGGGTCTTTCTCGGGAAAAATACCGATCACATTTTCCTATGGAGTTTTTTGGACCTCAAATCCATTCGAGATCCTCAATTGTCTTCCGGACCAATTTCTTTCAGCACCCTTGAAGGGATTCAGACATGTTATCCTGCTCATTACGATCTTCTCGACTGTCGACTGCACCCTCCTAGTGCTTGACTGTGAGCTTGCAACCTAGTTGCCTATATTTTATGGAATTACACAGGTGATTGTGGGGGTATACCATAGTACCTAGGGCGGATGTTGGATCACGCTTTGCAGACTATACTCGGAGGGTGCTTCCGTGTTTGAGTTGCACTTACACCAGTTAGTTTCTCTAGTGTCGATTGGCGTAACTCTCCTTCCCATTAGTTAGTCGATTGCTCAATTTATCTTTAGGAAACTTTTAGTGTGTGCTCTGTGCTCCCTAGTTTTGCATAGTGAGTTAGTCATTCATTTCTTTGGGTCTCTGACCTAAGGTGGTAGACCGCCCACTCCATTGGTCATGAGGACTTTTCGATCTTCTGCTTAGAAACATGGATCCGCCTCTTTATAGGAGTTGTTTTTATACCATTGGTTCGTCAGAGTCAGTGTGTGAGATTTTTAAAGACTTGAACGATCCCACAAGGGGAGAACCTGTGCATAAGATCTTCATGGCTAAATTTCCCAACGATACCAACCAAGGAACCCCTTCGCAAGGGGATTCTTGTGGTTTTCATTTCTCTAGAAACGTTGGTGTCCCTTTGATGGCCACTTTGTACATTCTTAGATTGAATGTAGGACTACTGGTTTGGTCGGCTACCATTCCAAATGTATTGAATTCTCTTGGCGCTTATCAGTTAAGCACATTATGCCATGGGCATAATGTTGATGTTCCTTCTTCGAGAAAGTCTTCTCCTCCTTCTTTTTCCTTCTATGGTGAAAGTATAGCTACTAGTAACAGAAAGTCTAAACGAAATAGAAAGAGGAAGAATATGAAGAAGAAACAACCAACCTTTGCTAGTCATGTCGGAGATAGGTCGTCAACCTCTGCAAGTCATGTTGAAGACCAACACTGATCCAGGTGGATATTGGTGGCCTCCCACCTTTTCCAACTGGCTCAAAACAGCTTTCTGGCAATTTTGAAAATTTACTATTTTTAGCAGGTTTTAACTTCCGGGGCCATTTTGAGGGCCTAAATGAAGGTTTTTCAAGATTGAGGTTCTCAATGATAGCCAAAGGTATGATTGAGCCCCCAAAATGAATCTCCTCGACAATACCTTTCCAACGAGCTATCATATGCCTAAAACGGAGATCATATGCAAAAGTTACGACCCCGGGAAGTTGATTTACTAACTTACCCAAACGGGG
>CBVK0100240775.1:0-13375 GCA_900067695.1 Picea abies | reverse complement strand
TGCAGGCACTCAACAGTTATGACAGAGACCCAAGAAGACTCAACAACCATAAAAACTCACCCAACAAACACCAAACTCAACAATCAAGAAAAAAAGGATGATGTACGTGACTATCTAGGAAAAAACCATGTATGTACGGGCGCTATAGAAAGATAGTTTGCGTATGTACGCATATTTCAAGGGAAAAAATATGTATGTGTCTTAAAACACTTCCAAGTTAAGGATAATGCCAAGAAACTTAGATTCAAAATTAAAAGAGGTTGTCAAGAAATTAGATGATAAGGAAACTCAAGCTAGAATAGAGAAATCTAAGGAGAAAAACACTCCAAACCTTGGAAAGAAGATTTTATCCCTAGTATGGTCACCAATTTTGTTATAATAAAAATCACTCTATGGCAAGGGGAAAACCACAACAGATGGAAATGACTGCAGAAATCAACTCTAATATCATGTCTGTTATACAAACAAACATGCTAACAAGACAAGATAAAGATCCTACCTCATTCAGACGTTCGATGAAGTCCACCATTGAGAAATCGACTCAAAGCTATATACATGCAACTTGTCCTCAACAACCAAGATATGAAATCATATAATGATAATATATAAAGTTAGCACATATAATAGCATAATCCATCAATATTAAAAACAAATATTCCCATAGAATAAAAATTCAAATGTTTGCAAGACATTAATTGGACGAGAAAAAAGTATTTCAATTAAATTATGATCAAAAGAAGTGTATGAATGAAAAACTTCGATGTCGGCACATCTCAGAACCAAAAGAATAAGTCCCTTCCAGTTGTGCCTCCACCACTTCAATCCTCCACCAAATGCAAGCTCATATAAGAAATAAAAAGAGGTTCTCCATTAAATAGGGAAGATCTCGGGGGCTGAACAATGTGTTCGTACTTTAAAGGACAAAGGGATGCAGACTCATTATGAAGTCAATAATTTCTCCAGAGTAAATTTTCTCTCAAAAGTTGAATTCTTCCCCTTCTCCACAGCTTGGATATGGCCCATTTATAGTCTTCAAATGGAACTCAAGGGCCGAGTTGGAATGTTTCAAGTATATGGAAGGTCAAGGATCATGGATCTCGTGACGTAACATGGAAAACTGACACTATTTTTTAATTTTTGGCAAAAACAACCGATGTGCGTTGGTTGTAATGGTGCAACCTGCATATACACATGTTGTATAGTTGTTAGGGTGCGTATGTGTGGAAATATATTATTTTTAGCTCTGTGAATTGCAAAAAGGGACTTCAAGTCTGCATAGGGAAATGGAAAAGGACTTTTGAGCAAGTAGCATGGGGTGAGGCAAATCTTGCTATAAGAGTAAGCCATCTCAAAATATTTGGATGTCCAGTATTTGTACACATTCCAAAAGAAAAGAGAACTAAGTTGGTTCCTTCAGGAAAGAAGGTAATGTCTTTTTGACACTGTGAGGTCTCTAAGTCCTTCAGAATTTACATACCAGGTTACCATCATATTTAGATGAGCATAGATATAACCTTTGATGAAGATGCATCACTCAAAAGATTAAGGACATTTTATCTTGAAGAAGTTTATGAAGAAGAACTTGTAACTCCCAGAGTGGAAGAACCAGTGAGGGAAGTTATTGTTACCCCTAATGAGATTTCGGAAGATCATGATATGATAGAATCTAAAGAACCTCCCTGTATGATGATCTCTCACAAGATAAATCCATCTTGGGAGAGAGAACTTATTCAAGATGCAGAGAAGTATGGTGCCCCAGAAGGAACCATGAGACAAAGAAAGAAACCTAATCCATTCTCCAACAATATGGCTTTGATGTGTGATCTCATAGAAAAGGAACCTACTTTCTTTGAAGAATCCATTTAGAAGAAAGAATGGATGAATTCCATGAAAGAAGAATACCACTCCATTATAAAGAATTATGTATGGGAAGTAGTTCCCAAAACAAATAATAAAGATGTGGTATCTTCTAAGTAGATATACAAGATAAAACATGCAACAGATGAAAGTATTGAAAAACATAAGGCAAGATTTGTGGCTCATGGATTTTATCTTAAGGAAGGTATTGGCTATGAAGAAACATTCACTCTTGTAGCCAGATACACTTCTATCAGAACCATCATAGCTCTTGCAACCAAAAAGAAGTGGAAGTTACAACAGATGGATGTGAAAACAACCTTATTAAATGGTGTTATTGAAGAAGAAGTGTATATAGAACAACCATGAGGGTTTGAAGTTGAAGATAGAAAGAATCATGTCTATAGGTTGAAGAAAGCTCTATATGGGTTGAAGCAAGCTCTTAGATCTTGATATGGAAGAATTGATAGTTTCCTAAAGAGCTTGGGCTTTACCAAGAGTAAAGTTGATTATAACCTTTACTTCAAGGTTATGAATGATGAGCCAATTATATTGTTGCTATCTATATATGACTTATTATTAATAGGATAAGAAAATCTCATCACGGATCGCAAGAAGACACTCATTGTAGAATTTGAGATGAAAGAGCTAGGGTCGATGCATTATTCCTTAGGTCTTGAATTTTTGTAGAGCCTAGAGAAGATCTTCCTTAACCATGGGAAGTATGGAGTTGAAATACTGAAGAGATTTGACATGTTAGAATGTAAATCCATGAACACACCCATGGAAACAAACTTGAATCTCATGGTTGATATTTCATCAGAGTTGGTTGATTCTACTTTGTACAGACATATTATTGGTTTGTTGATGTATCTGATGAATACCATGCCACATATATGATTTTCTATGAACACCTTAAGTCATTATTTGATGGAGCCCATACGTGTTCACCTTGTAGCTACAAACCATGTGATGAGATACCTTAAGGGTACATTGGATTATGGTCTCTGTTATACTAGAGAACATGACTTCATAATTTGTGGTTATACTAATTCAGATTGGGCTGGAAGTGTCTCAGATAGAAAGAGAACTTCAGGATGTTGTTTCGATTTGGGGTCAACCATGATTTGATGGAAAAGTATGAAGCAATCTAGTATTTCTCTTAGCACAATAGAAGAATAATACATTGAAATTTTTTTTGCCAATTGTGAATCCATATGGCTTCGGAAGTTGTTGACAGGTCTGTTCAATCCAGAGATGGAAGCCACCATGATTCTATGTGATAACTAGAGTTTTATTAAAATGACAAATAACCCAGTGTTCCATGATAAGTTGAAGCACATGGATATCCAGTATCACCACATTTGTGATATGGTGCAGAGGGGAGCTGTAAATCTCCAACATGTGGGCACAAATGAGAAAGTTGAAGATGTGTTGACCAAGCCTCTATCTTGTGTGAAGTTTGAGTACTTACAATACAAGATTGGTGTAGTCCAAAAGGACCTCCCTTGAAAGGGGGAGTGATGTTGATGATAATATGGTATCTTGACCAACAATTGGTCGCTCTATTGGGATTTTATATCCTAGTGGATTGATCATCCCTAGACAGATATTGAAGGTCCAGTAAGGATGGTATATCAGGGTACTTGTGCATGTGTATGCCATCTATGGTCAATAGTGGTAGCTCTGTTAGGATTTCATATCCCATGGAATCTTATGATTACTGGGAAGGTCTCGAAGATCCGGTAAGGACGATCTTTCAGAGTACCACATGGTATCTTGTTAGGATTTTATATCCTAGAGAATATTATGATTCTTGGGAAGATATTGAAGGTCTGGTAAGGATGAGCCGTTAGAGTACCAAAAATTTTGTCATTGATACACCTGCCTCATTTTGTTGCCATATGTTGATCATGTTGTTTCAACCTTGTGCTATTGATGATGTTGTTTCAGCTTGATGTTATTGATTATGTTGTTCCAGCCTTGTGTTGTTGATGATGTTCTTTCAGGCTCATGCTATTGATGATGTTTTACCATCTTTGTGTTGTTGGTGATGATGTTGTTATAACTTCATGTTATTGATGTTAATGTTTCAGCTTCATGTCGATGATGATGATGATGATGATGATGATGATGATGATGACATTACTCTAGCTCCATGATGTGAATGATGATGATATTGATGATGAGAAAAACTTCTGATTATTTGTAGATGTTCCAGATAGTGTTCCACATTTTGATTATGATGTTTCCCTCTCTTTCTCTTGATGATGATGTATTGGGTCATGTCAGTAGAATACCCTTATCATTAAGGGGGAGTGTTGGAGGAAGGAGAAGAGAGGTGCATGCTCAGTCTTGGTTTATTCTTGGTGTTTTGGTATTAGTCTTGGCATTGTATTGGCAATATATTATTGAGGAAGTTTTGCTGGGTTTTCTCCCCCATGAGGGTTTCCCAAGATAAAATATTGCATACCTTGTGATTGTGTTTCTTTCAGTGATCCTCTTTATTCTGTTGTTTTAGAAATGCATTGAATTCTCATGTAATTTGGAAATAACCTAATAACAACATTAAAAATTAAAATGAAGCACATCACTTGTTTTTATAGATATATGTGTCAACCCCCTAGATAATCGAGGAGTGTGTCTAGGTTCTTGGAATATATACCTACATAATTACCATTTTCTTGAGCTCGTTGGTATACTCCTGCACTCTTTTCCCTTGCATTTACCTAAAGTGATCACAACAGATCCACTGGTCATCTACATACCCAATTGGGTAGAATTGGAAATTTCTAAAATTTTTAAACAACTACCACTTAGTTAGTGGTGGATCAGTTTTATACCTTTATTTTTTATACCACTATAACATTCTAGATTTGAGGAGTTTCCATGAGATCAGCTTAGGTTAGGCTGGATATGATCTATCATGATCCTTAGAACCTATGTATGTATCATTGTTCATCAAATTTCAAGCTTTGAACCTATATCTAAACCTCCTCCATCATTATATAAAATAAGGGAAAATCAGGGGGTAAGGGAGATCAATTTATAATATCTTTATGCTGCCAAAATAACTAGAGATATACTCTTGCTATAGTCTTGATATTTCAGATTGGTATCATTACATTTGACATAGAGGTATAGTTGGAAGGTACCTCAATACTCTCAAGATAACACATGCTATGTTCTACTTTATTACATTTAATATATAGATCTGTGGTCCCCCCCCCCTCCAATTGGTATTATCTATATTATTCCACACTTTATATTGGTAGATATGATTTAATCTTAAGAGAATTAGATTAGATCTATTTGTAAACTAGATTTATTTCAAGTTAAGCAAGGTTGAGAAGGTTACATGGTCTTGTATGTGTGTGCAAGAAATTGATTGAAGGAGCTATAGTGAAGACATGGAGCTGCATCAACCTAGATATGATAAGACAACCGCCAAGTAGAGGTAAGACATGTTATCCTCTCTTGTTAGTATAGAGCGGACCTGCAAACTAGATATAGAATAAAACCCATTATGTTCTATCAATGGTCTATCTCTGATATTTGTTATATTAGTGAGAGAGATCACTTATCTGTCAAGAAAATTCCTCTACAAAAATCACCCTCTAGCCTAAGTGTCTTCATGTCGCTTTCCCACTAGGTTAGTGCATGACCCTCTAGTTTTAATTGAGAAAAGTAAATCTTCTACTCTTATTTTATGTTATGGACACTAAAATACATTTCTAACTATTGTAGTGAATTATTCAACTTGACAACATCAATCTCTCCTCGGTAGAGCTTGATGTCCACTTTCACTTCAATTTTAAACAAAGGTTGTGAAGGAGTGATGGAACTAGAACTTGGTTTCTCTTTCTCAAGCTAGTTTTTCGAATCCTTTTTTGGTTCTTTACTATCTCTCAATTTCTCTTAGAGCCATGAACATTCCCAAAAGTTCCAATATTGTTCGTTGGATCCCCCATGAGGAGGGCCATGTTGTGAGCGATATCAATGATTTTATCTTCTAGCCTTGAAAATCTGTCTTTTGCTACACACTGAGCATTTTTATGACTTGATTAATCCACCATGGTAAGGGATCCATGACTTCCTTCTTAATCCAATTACTAGATCTTGCAACTTCCCACAAAAAACACAAAGAAAATTTCTCTTATACCAATATGATCTATAAAATTTTGTGGATATTCCTCTGGAATAGTTCATCACAACATATCTTGAAATATTCAAAAATATTTAATTATTCAATTTATTTCCTTAGATCTCAAATTTATTATCAATAGCTTAGTGTTCAAATTTATGAAATCACTAAAATTCGAAAATGAAAGAACAAACAAATGAACACACCATCCACATAGATGAGCCAACAGATATGACCTCAAAAACCTAATGTGAGAGAAACCCCATATAGAAGGTGAGGAATATGATTTTCTCTCTTTTCTTCATTTATGAAATGCAAATACAAAGAAAGTTCCGCTCTTTATGGAGTTTCCTATGATAGTTTGGCCTAAATGACTGCTATAGAATATTATAACGCATATGTTATGCTTTCAAATCCCACTCCTAGATGCTCTTCTAAACTATGGAACCAGTATAATGCGAAAATAATGGAACCCCTTCTCTTCCTGGTAGCCCAATATTTAACATATCTTGATATCTATATGGGGTCAGGGTTATCATTTTTGCATGCATCAACCCTCAATTAATGTTAGGGTTTTGGACCTTCTAGAAAATTCTTGAAATTACATAAGTGAATAACTCCACATGTGTGAGTAATGGAGGCCAATGTGGAATTCACTTGATATCATGGTGGTCAACAATGTAGGTCAACTTACAGAGGGGGAAACTTCCACATATGAAATCTTATTGAGGTATTTTTTGCACCATTAGAAATATCTTGATGTGAAGGATAACGTCAGTGGGTTGAAATCTATCCTCACAAAGTTTTAACCCAAAAAAATGTCATTTGATGTGTCAAAATGGATTTGGAAGGCTTTAGACCCCAAATCTCCAAACTTTCATCTGCCACTAAAATGGGCCCTGCAATTCAAGTTCTCAAAATTTTCCACCCAGAAAGTATCAATATGGATGAAAATTTATATAATGATCCATTCTAGATCAAACAATTGGAGTAAACTTCTATGAAACAATTGCCTAAGGTGCAATATCCTTAATAAAGAAGAGAATCCTCCAAGGGATATGACACCAATATCACCTATTTTCTCCAACTACCATGAGCACTTCCCACTTGTAGTCAGCGACTAGGAACCTAGAAATAGTCACTAAGGATGCCACTTCGTAATTGGTATCTAGGGGAAAAAGTCACAATTCAAGATTTCGTATTGGGAAGGAGATATAGGTCAAGTCCTATAACTACAAATTGTAAAAGAAGGCATCACCTTGAGGAACATGCCAACTTATCATGAAACCCCCAATACCACATCCTCCCACTAATCAAAGTGTAAGGGGATAATATCAACACTTGAATCAGTTGGACCTAGTGCTTGAAAGTTTTGTGAGAGGCACTTTACCAACAAATACTTTTCATTATTAATGGACTTTATAAATATTTAATTAGTCCTAGTTTTTCTTTGGCGGTCTTATATAATATACTCTCCAACCTACACCAATTTCATACAACCTAGACTATGTTGGTTTTCTAACAAGAAAATGAGTCTAGTTATTTTTAAATTATGTTTATTTTAGTTTTTTCCTTCATTGAATAAGGGGTGTGTAATGTAACTCTTATAATGTTTATATATTTAAGACTTGATAGGAAATAAAGAAATTGTCAATTGCAACATGCACATGTATCTTTACTTTTGAATGAAACAATGCAAACCTTGAAACTACTCTAAATTTTCACAAGAGAAGAGGAGAATATATAAATTTTCCAAGGCAATGTAGATCTATTTTTCATATTCCTAATATGTCCTTTTTGAAAACAATGATAACTTGGAAATGCACATTTTTAGTATTCACTTCAAAAAAGTTCCTAAAAGAGAAAAGTGTTTTTATTTTTATTTTTCTTTAACTCTTTCCAACTTCAAATGAAATATTAAACAACCAAGAAGAAGTCATATTCATAGTCTAGGATCATAAAGACCCTTATCTCCGGAGAACCCAAAACTCAAAAACTATGTTTTAAGTTGTAATTTTTTTTTTATTCACCTACAAGATATGATCATTGGTTTTTACCTAACAACCCATGAGCATGTGTATGTTTGTAACTTTATTAAAGACATATGATGACCATCTATTACTATTATTGATAATAGTCACGATTGAGAGATGAAATAGGCAAAAAAACTAACTATTAACCCAAAAATCCAAAAAATTCTCAATCCTAAAGAAACTCATGAAATACTAACACTATGCACAAATTGAAACAAACTTCTAACTAGAAAAATATCAAATAAAAAAAAACAAAACATAGAGAATTCAATGAAATCTACCTAGTATGGTCACTATTTTTGTTGATGGGGATGTTACCTATACCAAAGTAGATATTTGGTGAGTGGGTTGAGCTCACCAACAAACAGTGAGATATACCACTACTTATCTTTTCCTAGGGTTAATATTCATTACTTGAAATGTAGCAACGAATATATAAATAAACATTTTTTTAACCATCATTTTTCCTTCACCGGTCTAACTTGGTTGATATAATTTCATCTCCAAAATATTTGACAACCTGCACAAAGATCAAATAAACACATCCTTTCTCATTTCCAAATTGGCATTCCAAATAAGTGATAATATATGCAAAATATAATACCCTAACTAATATTTAGATAAATTAAACTCCTACCAATCCTATCATTCATGCATGACAATCTTTGACAAAATACACAAGTAATGCGGGGAAAAAAAGTAGATTTATATTATTAAACAAAAAAGTGGAAAAAAGTGTACAACTATAACACACCTGATGCCCTAACCCTTTTAGGTTGGTGGGATGTTCATTTTTTCCTCTTAACTAAGTACTTTGGGCTCGCTCTCCCCGATTTTGATTCATCACTAGTTGAGTGAGGACTTCTCTTATCACAATATTCATTATGTTAGACTTTAATTGTTTGAATCTCAACAACCAATGAGATCCCTATAAAGAATTTTCTATATGACCAGGGATTTCTAGATCCCCAATTGAATGGATAGAACTACTCCTCTCCACTAGGTCAACAATAGATAGTGATTCAGACTCATTAACATTGGGACAACAAGTCCCAAGGTTAAAATCTCCATTCGAGGGCTTCCCTTTGATAGATCATTCCGATAGATCGAATGACCCTCTGAATCAGAGTCCAATGGCCCTAATCGAGTCAGTGCCTCTAACCACTTGACGATTATTGCTTGTCTTATTTTGAAACATAAAGTGAGAAAGTGGGACCCATGATAGATATACGAATGAGGTTTTATCATGCAACCACTCAAAAATCTATGGTTTAGATTCTCTCTTGGATTCCTTCACCATTAGTGTGATTCCACTATGAGTATTGTAGACCATTTCGACTAACACTCCCCAATGGGTAATTCTGAATGGATCTAATGACCATCATTACATATCATCTAACAGTCAGGATTTGATTGCAATCTCACATCTGCAAGATAGTTAATGAAATCTAGGGCTTCCTCCTCGAAATAGATCATACTAGATCCAAAAGTTGATATCCATTAGAATACCTTCTAACATATCTATGGTCCTTGTAATCCCTCATCATCGGACCCTTTTTCAATCCACCCTTTGTACCTTTGATCATCTATCTTTTGATAGACTTACCCTACTAACACTCGTCATCGACGGTCCAATTTTCATCCCTCAATTTTGGATAGATCAATGACTATTGTTGACTCTAAGTCTTTCTCATCTAAATCCAATTACAACCTTGAGAGGAAACTCTGATGGTCTCGTCTTTCGATCAATGGTCATGATCTTCTCTCAAAAACTATAATTCCTCCCGACTCAAAACATGTGTTTTTCTTCAGAGTAACAGTCTGATTCAAGACTTTACCATTCAAGGTCTCTTTAGGCTCATTTACTAAGTTTTCACTAGACTTTCTTATGATCTCTCCTTCACTTTGAATTCATCTAAGGAAATTCCTCTTCAAATCATTATTTAAGATTTGCATACTGCAAACTTTCCATTTCAAGGAAGGAGATTTCTCTGGGTTAAGGCTCCCTAAAAATACTCAGGAATCTTCCTAGGCACCAGAGCATTTCACAGTCAATCTTCCAATGAAGGTTTATACCCTGTAAGCTTTTCATTTCAAAAAACGGTTTTCCAGGAAAAAGGAGGGTTTATACAATCACACATGTAATCACCAAGAGTTAAGGGAAATATGCTACCATTCTCCCAAGAAAGATTTATATCTAGAAAGATTTCCATTCAAAGACTTGCAATTTCATAGGGTAGTGCCCAATATTGACACCCTTCACTTAACCATTCATATTGTTTATTAGTGAAAACATCATGCGTAGTCCATTTTACTCAGGAATTCAACCATTCTTTCAATTAATCACATCTATATCTTAAACAACAATAATATATCTACATTATTAAACACACATCAGACATAGCAAGAAAAAAAACTTATATTTTCAGTGAAAGTTTTAACCAACCAACTGACTGAGAGAGGAATCCTTTTCCTCAAAGAAAACTTATTAACCACTTAGTTAATCATAGTTTTGTTTATGAGTCTCTCCATTCATCACACCATATATTTGTGAGTTTACAACTCACTCTATTCACAAATTTTCTCAGTGAGAATATTTCTTCTAGATGCCTATGCGCTAGTCCTTCCTCTTTCTTTCCTCCTTATTGTGAATTATACTATCCACTCCAAAATCCTCCTCTAAAAAATCCTTGTGATGTTTTCCACCTTTGATCTCTTCCTCCAACCATTCCTTGGGATTCTTTTGGAATACTATCAGATGCAACCCTCCAATTGTGGTCCCAAATTTGAAGGGGAAATACAAGTAGATCCTTCTGTCTCATTTTTAGTTGAATCTTCATCCTTTCAAGTACCAAATCTGCCAACATTTATAACTTATTCAACCACCAATACTGATATCCTTAACTGGTCACGTTGTTTCATTCAGTTCAGGTATGTTGGAAGATGGTGTATTCAAATTTGCAGGTGTAGGTTGGAATGTTAATCAAGCTTCCTATTTTCTTTATAGAAACTTCTCAATTCCACCTCACTAGTCCCACTTGTGGTATCATGGATAGAACTTAAGCATTTTTCCTTCTCATTTAGTTGTATGATGTTTTTCATTAATTATAAACATAATTACATGCTTGATAATCACATTATATGAAGTCTTAAGATAATTATAGTTATGGGGGGAAGCATGGTGCTACATTCCCCTCACCCTTAAACAAATACCATCCTCGATGTTTAAAACACCACACATGCACAATTCATATAGAAAAACGATTTGTATGCCATTCTCATGGCATCCTGCAATTCCCCAGTAGCCTCATATGCTCCAAAGTTATTCCATTTCTCCTTGACCTACACGATGGCTCGGTTCCGAAGAAATATTTCTCTCTTGTTTAAGATGTGTTGAGGTTTAGGTTGGAATTATCCCTCTAGTTCTACCTGTATCCTAGTCCAATCAATAAAATGATTAGAATCATGAACATATTTCTTTAATAAAGGTCCAATCAATAAAATGATTAGAATCATGAACATATTTCTTTAATAAAGACACATGGAACACGTTGTGAGCTCTAACTATAGGTGGAAAGGCAAGTCCATATGCTATTGGTCCCACTCTTTCTAGGACTTCAAATGACCCACAATATTGGGGGTTCTTACTTAGAACAAGTCTCCATCCTTAGGGAATTACTCCCGGTTTTCACCATGAGATACACATGATCTCCCACCTTGAAATATTTATGATTTATCTTGTTGTCTGCATAGCTCTTTTTCCTATCATGAGCTACCTTTAAATTATGTCTTATCCCAATCATTTCCTACTCTATTTCTTTTAATAATTATGGTCCAACTCTGATTTTTTCCACTAGAATTTCACAAGTAATTGGAACTATGAATTTCCTACCATACAAAGTCTCCAATGGTCTCATCTTCAATGAGTCTTCATAACCATTACTAGAGGAAAAATCTACCAAGAGTATATATTATTCCCATTGCTTGTGTTGGTGCCTGACGTGCATCCTCAACATGTATTCCAATACTCCATTCTTATTCCCATTGCTTGTGTTGGTGCCTGACGTGCATCCTCAACATGTATTCCAATACTCCATTCACTCTTTCGGTTTGGCCATCTATTTGAGGATGGTAGGTCGTTCTAAACACTAACTACATTCCCAAAACTGTGAACAAAAATTTCCAAAATATTTAAGTGAACTTAGCATCTTTGTCTAAAATTATGGTTTTGGGTAGCCCATGCAATCTGAAACTTTCCTTCATAAAAATGTCAGCAACATCTTTAGCCTTAAAAGTGTATTTGATGGGGATAAAGTGAGATTCATTGCTCAATTTTTCCACCACTACCATGATTGCATCATTTTTCCTAAATTTCCTTGGAAATACAATAATAAAATCCATGGAGATTGTCTCCCATTTCCATTGTGGAATTGGAAATGGATGTAATAGTCCTAAAGGGTGTTTGTGTTCAACATTAACCCGCTGACACTCCAAACACTTGGAAATATATTCGACAGTGTCCTGCTTCATTCTTGGTCAGTAATACAACTGCCTGATTGCAGTTATGATTTATTGGTAACCAGAATGAACTACATATGGTCTCCTATAAAATTCATCCATGATTAGGAATTTCAGGTCTGCTGAATAAGGCACATACAACTTGTTGTACAATAGAAATTTATCAACTGTAAACCAATATCATTCATACCTTTTCTCTCTGGGTTCTTGCTGCAATACTTCTCTTATCTGATTGAAAAACTCATCTTCTTGTGAGAGAATTATTAATTCTCTACTTGATGTCATACTTCCCTACACTTGTTGCTACTATGTGTATTGTTTTCACACTTCGACTGAGTGCATATTCCACTTTGTTTTCCTTTACTTTGATGTGTTTGATTTCAAAAAAAACTCACTAATTAGTTCCATCCATCTATTCTATCTAACATCCAACCATGTCTAGTCAAACAAATAATTTAGACCAAAATGGTCTATCATCAAAACAAACCTTCTTCTGAGCAAGTAGTTCCTCTACATCTTCAATTCATGCACAATTGTTGCAAGTTCTAGATCATGGGTGACATACCACTGCTCATTATCATTTAGCTTTTGTGACTCATATCATATCACTTACCCTTCCTGCATAATAACTCCAGCGATTCCCTCTTTGCAAGAATTCACGCTAACCAATAAATCCTTATCAGGGTCTACAATCTTCAAAATAGGGCATTGGTCGATATATGCTCAACTTCTAAAAGTTCATATTCTGGGGTAGCTCTAACTGGGTAGTTCATAAGGCACAATGCTTGCTAAGGTTTTGCAAATGGGGTAGCAAGCTAAGTGG
>CBVK0100240774.1:0-13375 GCA_900067695.1 Picea abies | reverse complement strand
ATAACACATACCCAACATTCAGGAGGTGAGAATTAACGTGGACCATTGATCGTGAACAGTCTGAGCCATCAGATCATTTCAGCATTTCGGGGTTCTTGATGACAGAAAGTTGAGAACACAGGAACGAAAGTCACGAAATCGCGAGTTGCGATAAGAGTTGGTGTGAAGTTTCAAGATTTCGGCACTTCGGGTGTCGGGGGATCAAAACTACAGGAGTTGTGAAGTAGCGAGAGAGGAGAGCTCATGTGAATGCATGGTACAAATTTCAGGTGGGAACTGTGTGGTTGATAGGTGGCAAGAATCCAGTCAGAGGTTGAGGATAGCAGAGAAGATAGGTGGCGTACTTGTCACCAGGCGGAGTCAAACTTCGTTGACTGTTTCAGGGTTTTCTAGGTTGGAGAGACAGAAGTCTTGCATCAGGATTCACGAAGGCATGAAGCCCGAAACTCTGAATCAGTGACAGGTCCCATAAGGGAGCCAATCTTTGCTAAGCACATCGAAATTCGACATTTCAGAAATTTCGGAGATGATTGCTAGGGGTTCTTTATTCTGGGATTCCCGAAGTCGAAAAACGCGATATGGCTGTGGAGAAGGACGCAGACAGTTGTTTCGGCAACTCGGTAATTCAGGTTTCAAGGGTCGTGGAGACGGAACTCTTGACATCAAGGATTGTGAAATCGGGAGATCCGAAGTCCCGAATTTGTGAAGGCGCGACGATATTGTGGCCAAGGAGATTTGGGTTGGCGCCTGGTGTTTGTTCATGCAGGCTCAACTCATAAGGACCTGTGGATACGTATTGAGTGTATGAGATATTCCTTGAGGGGAAATCAAATAGTCAATTAGACTCAAGGGAAGATTAGATCGATCCTGAGCGGACCTCGACTTGAGGGTTCAGGGGTCTGCGTCAGTTGTGGTATCAGAGCTTGACTTTATTTGTATATTGCAGACAGAGGAAGCGAGAGAGAGAACAGGGAAATATTTTTCAGCCATGTCGCCGAGAAGAAGAGACACACTAGTGGCGATGCCTGATCCAGCAGTGGAAAGAGAAATGCGCGAACTACGTGCTAGGCTTGATGCCATGGAGACAGCAAAAAGAAGCACAGTTGACAATGGGGATTTCAGCGAGGCTGAAAGTGAAACTGAAGCTGGACACGAAGAAGAGGTCGCAGTCAAGGATGATGCAGACAAACGCCTATTCAGGGCTGTCGCGAGGACAGGTGCTAGGGAAACAATGGATATTCCCATGTATGAAGGGAACCTAGATGTTGAAGAGCTTCTAGACTAGATTAGAGCTCTGGATAAATACTTCGACTATGAGGATGTCGAGGAAGATAGAAAAGTCAAACATGCTATCACTAGACTTAAAGGGCATGCAACATTATGGTGGGATGAAGTGCAAGCTGATAGATGCTGCAAAGGAAAGCAGAAGATCAAAAGTTGGGATAGAATGGTTGCGAAGATGAAAGAAAAATTCATACCCAAGGATTATCAAATCACTCTATTTCAGAGGATGCAGAACTTGAGATAAAAGCTGATGTCAATGCAAGAATACACTGAAGAATTTTATAAGATAAACATTAGAGTAGGTCATCGGGAAAGCGATGATGAAAAGGTTGCCAGATACATGAATGGTCTGAGATATGACATCGAAGATGAGATGAGCATGATGATCATTCGAAATGTATATGATGCTTATCAGATGGCTCTAAAAGCTGAAGAGAAGTTGATCCAAAAACAAGGTCAAAGAGGTCAAGGCAGAAGTCAAGCCAGAGGCAAGACAATTGCCCCAGACAGAACTCAGAGACCTCAAGAATAGGTGAAGAAACCTCAACCTCAAACTGAGAGAGAAGGAAGCTCATAGAGAGGGAAGTATGTTGATGGAAATAATTTTCCTCGTACCAGAGGAAGAGGAAGAGGCCGAGGAGGTGAAGTGAAATGTTTTGTCTATGGGAAAAACGGGCATAAATCTTATGAGTGTCCAGACAGAAAGAAATATGGTGGTGAAACTCACATTTTCGAAGCATAGAGATGGAATGTTGAGGCAGAGGATGTTGAGGGAAGAAGATCCTTGAAGATGAGGAAAGTTCTCTTAATGCCAGAGAAGGAGGCAGAAAACCCAGCCCAAAGGAACATTCTGTTTCGGATTGCTTGCAAAACAAAAGACAGGGCATGCAAAGTAATCGTGGACAGTGGTATCACAGACAATCTCATTTCTACAGAGATGGTAGAAAATATGGAGTTGGAGACTATTGTACATCCAAGTCCATACAAAGTTTTGTGGCTACAAAAAGGACATTAGGTAAATTTCATTAAACAGCGTTTAGTTGAATTTAAAATAGGAGGATATAAGGATGAAATATTGTGTGATGTCATTCCCATGGATGTTTTTCATCTATTGTTGGGTATACCGTGGAAATATGACAAGAATGTGGTTCATAATGGGAGGAAGAACACATACACCCTGGAGAAAAATGGGAGGATGCACATGTTGTTGTCAATCAAGGATAAAGAAGTGAAACCAGAGGTGAGCAACACTATACTTCTCATGAGTGGGAAGGAAATTCTTACAGAGGTTAAGAAAAAGGAAGGCACACAATTTGTTGTGGTCAGGAAGCCTAGAATTGTTTTAACCAGTACAAGAGTGGATGATTTACTAGAGGAAATCCAGAAGTTACTGGAAGAGTTCGCTGATATAGTAGTGGACGAACTACCTCGTTTGTTGCCACCTATTAGGAGTATAAGTAATCACATCAATCTTATACCTGGAGCTAGTTTACCAAACAAAGCAGTGTACATATTCACGCCGCAGGAGAATGAAGAAGTCAAGAGACAAGTCTAGGACTTAATGGACAAAGGATTGATTAGAGAGAGCTTGAGTCCATGCCCTGTTCCAACAATGCTCAACCCAAAGAAAGATGGAAGTTGGAGAATGTGTACCGACTCAAGAGAAATCAATAATATTACCATCAGATACAGATTTCCATTACCAAGGATGGATGATTTGATGGATTGCTTGAGTGGAGCAAGATTCATTTCAAAGATTGATTTGAAAAGAGGATATCATCAAATTCGCATGAGAGAAGGTGTTGAATGAAAGACAACATTCAAGATGAATGAAGGGTTGTATGAATGGATTGTTATGCCATTTGGATTAACAAATGTGCCTAGTATTTTCATGAGATTGATGAATGAAGTCCTGAAGGAGTTCATCGGGAAATTCGTCATTGTATACCTTGACGATATATTGGTTTTCAGTGAGACAAAAGCAGAACACTTAAAACCTTTAGCTACAGTGATGAGGAGGTTACAGCAAGAGAAATTGTTGATTAATGTGAAGAAATCATCATTTATGAGGACAAAACTCATTTACTTGGGTTTTGTTATCTCTGCAAATGAGCTGAAAATGGATCTGGATAAGGTAGAAGTGATTAAGAATTGGCCATCACCAAAAAGTGTGTTTGAAGTTCGAATCTTCCATGGTTTAGCTAGTTTCTACAAGAAATTCATCCGAAATTTTAGTGGGATTAGTGCACCGATGATGGATGCAATGAAGAAAAGACATAAATCTTTTCACTGGACAAAGGAAGTGGAGAAGAGTTTCAATCTACTAAAGAAGAAGATCACTAAGCAACCAATTTTGGTTTTTCCAGATTTCAGCAAGACGTTCCAGGTCAAGTGTGACGTGAGTGGATATGCAATTGGAGTGGTCTTGAGCCAAGATGACAGACCGATTGCATAATTCAGTGAGAAACTGAATGAAGCGAAGGTTAAATACTCAACATATGACAAGGAATTCTATGCAGTCATACAAGCATTAAAGAAATGGAGAAATTATTTGGTTCCTAAAGAGTTTGTTTTGTACAGTGATAATCATGCTTTACAATTCATGACTCAATAGGAGAAGTTGAACCAAAAACATGCTAAATGGGTTGAATACATGTAGAATTTTACTTTTGTAACTAAGCATATTTCTGGAACTGCTAACAAAGTTGTTGATGCTTTGAGTAGGAAATGTTTGCTTATGTAGGAATTTAGAGTCAAAACTTTGGGTTTTGATAACCTCAAAGAAATGTACAAGGATGACCCAAATTTTAAGGAAGCATATGAAGCATCTGAGAATCCAGTTCTCAGGGACAGAAACTAGTGGACCGAATATATGATCCAGGATGGATTATTGTTCAGGGGCAATCAACTATGTATTCCAAAATGCTCCATGAGGGAGAATCTGTTGAAGGAAAAACACAGTGGAGGATTGGTCAGACACTTTGGTCATGATAAGACGTTCTCAAAGTTAAATGGCTCATAATTTTGGCCAGGGATGAGGACAGATGTCAAGAAATTTGTGGACAGATGCAGAATTTGTCAGCACACAAAAGGGAGAAGGCAAAATGCAGGGTTATACCAGCCATTACCCATACCAGAAAGGCCATGGGACGTAGTGAGCATGGATTTCATATTGGGACTGCCAAGAACACAAAGAGGATATGATTCAATCTTTGTGGTAGTCGACATATTTCAAAGATGGCACATTTCATACCATGCCAGAAAACCAGTGATACAACACACATTACGAATCTTTTTTTCAAAGAAATCGTCAGACTTCACGACTTACCAAAGAGCATAGTTTCTGATCAAGATACCAAGTTTGTGGGACATTTCTGGAGGACTTTATGGAAGAAGTTGGTGAAAAGTTTTTCATTTATCTCAGTGTATCATCCTCAAATGGATGGACAGACATAAGTCATGAACAGAAGCTTAGGAGATTTGTTGAGGAGCCTAGTGATTGAGCACCACAGTCAATGGGATCACATTCTACCACAGAAGATATCTTCTTATAATGACTCGCTCAATAGAAGCACAGGACAAAGCCCATTCCAAATTGTATATGGAATGCAGCCAAGGGCAGTTTCTAAATTAAAATATTCGACGCAATCGAAATTCAGAAGTGCTAGTGTAGAGAGTTTTGCAGAAGCGATGAAGGAGCTTCATAGTTGAGTCAACGAGCGATTGCATAATTCAAACCAGGAATACAAGCACAGAGCAGATCAACACAGGCGAGAACTTGAATTTGAAGTTGGTGATCGGGTTCTTGCACACCTAAGGAAGGAAAGGTTCCCAAGGGGAACATATAACAAACTAAAGATGAAAAAAATTGGACCATGCAGGGTCATGAAGAAATTTGGGGCAAATGCATATGAGATTGAATTACCCTATGGGATCAGAATTTCATCGATGTTCAATGTTGCATATTTGTACCATTACAAAGATGAAGAAGCAGGAGCAGAAGGTGAACAGAAGGAGGTCCAATGGACAAAACAAATGCCTATAGCTGAAAAGCCATAGATGGAAAGCATATTTGACAAAAGAGTTAGAAAGAAGACCAGAAGGAAAGAGTACTTTGAATACTTGGTCAAGTGGAAGGGACATCCAGTTGAAGATGCCAGTTGGGAAGATGAAGCAGAAATTTAGAAGCATGGACAGACCGTGCAAGAACTCATGAACAAGAGTTCATGAAAATTTTCAAGCGAGGGAGTATGATGTAGGAGCATCTTGCAAAAAACCAAAGCATGCGACTAAGCCAAAGAAATAGTTGGACACATGGATGCACAAAGAGCACGTTTTCATAAGACCCGTTTTGAGTTTTGAAACAAATCCATTAATGTAATAATTAAAGAGAAACATACTCACATTTATACTTTGGAGATTGTAAATGGACCTGGGGAAATTCTCCCATCCGTATTTTGTATTAATGCATTTATGCATAGTTAATGAAAGTAGGTAGGTTTGAATGATAGATTAGATAGTTTAGAAGAGTAGGAGGGAAAAATAGATATAGACACCCTCATTCTTGTACCATTGTAAAAAAAAAGAACATTGTATGATTAACACATTAGCATAGTATAGAAGAAAAGAGTTGTAGAAGAGAAGTCCATGTACAGGAGCTTTGAATTAATGAATGAAGCTTTGAATCAGAATTCATGGTGTTATAATGTTTTATGTCTTTACATGGTGAATGATATGTTTATGGTTGTCTTATTCTCTCTAGTTATACAATTGCTTAATGTGTGTGTATGTATGATTTCATGTTGAATGTTTGAGGTCTGAAACAGAGAGAGAGAATGAGTTTCAATTGTTTCTCTTCATGAGTGAGAGAAGTTCCTGCAAGGAGTGCAGTGAAGCTTCTGCAAGGAGTGTGTTGACAAAGGTTCACAGTTTATCTCTGAAATCTCAGGAGGGATACTGTTTTTCTCATTCTAGTAGGAGTGCAGGTGAAGCACAGAAGCCATGCAAGGAGTGCGCAGGTCGTTGGAAGCCTTAGGACTTATCAACTAAGGTCAAGAGTTGAAGGATCTCTATTGCAAGGAGTGCACAGAGCTGAAAGATCAAGTACCCAAGAGTATTTAAGAATATTTCCGTAGAGAGTGCATGTCAGAGTCCTTTTATCAAATTCACAAGTTAAAGCTCAAAAGAGATAACCCCTTTAACACTTTAAAGGAAGTCGGGGATTTAAGTACTTGAGAAGGAGACAGAGCAAATTTGCTTTGCAGGATTCAAGTTTAGACGAGAAACACTGTTTTATTTCGCATAAGTTGTCCAGGAGTGAACGAGCGTTCAGAATCCTCTGTGGATAATTCACGAAGTTGCGAGGACCATGGGATACAGTGAAGCCACGAGGAGATTAAGCGTTGGACAAATCCACCCTTCAGTGTAAGTTTTAAACCTGCGAAGTAAAGCAATGCATATATATTCTTAAGTAATACAGAAATTAATCAATGGCTCATACACAGAATACACAGAGATCTTTACCGGAAACCCTCAACCGGGAAAACATTTCTTTTTCATTATATCGAATTTCACCATTCTCCATACAATATATACAATGTTTTTAGGTATTCCGTAGATACCAAAACCCTAATCCCTTAATTCGGGGTCAGACGCAGTCGTCGTATGAGAGAGAGAGAGAGAGAGAGAGAGAGAGAGAGAGAGAGAATGAGTTTAAATTGTTTCTCTTCTTGAGTGAGAGAAGTTCTTGCAAGGAGTGCAGTGAAGCATCTATAAGGAGTGTGTTGACAAATGTTTAAAGTCTATCTCTTAAAGCTCAGGAGGGATACCGTTGTTCTCACTCCAGTAGGAGTGCAGGTGAAGCACAGAAGCCATGCAAGGAGTGTGCAGGCCGTTGGAAGCCTTAGGACTTATCAACTAAGGTCAAGAGTTGAAGGATTTTTGTTGCAAGGAGTGCACAGAGCCGAAATATCAAGTACCCTGGAGTATTTGAGAAGATTTACGCAAGGAGTGCATGCAGGAGTCCTTATAGAGATTCAAATTCATAATTTAAAGCTCAGAAGAGATAACCCCTTTAACACTTTAAAGGAAGTCGGGGATTTAAGTACTTCAGAAGGAGACAGAGAGGATCTGCTTTGCAGGAGTCAAGTTCAGACAAGGAACATTGTTTTATTTCGTAGAAGTTATCAAGAGTGAACGAGCGGTCAGAATCCTTTGTGGAGAATTCATGAAGTTGCGAGGACCGTGGGATCCAGTGAAGCCGTGAGGATATTAAGCGCTGGACGAATCCACCCTTAAGGAGGTGAGAATTAACGTGGACTGTTGATTGTGAACAGTCTGAGCCGTCAGATCATTTCGGCATTTCAGGGTTCTTGACGATAGAAATTTGAGAACAGAGGAATGAAAGTCACGAAGTCGCGAGTTGTGATAAGAGTTGGTGTGAAGTTTCAGGATTTTGGCACTTCGAGTGTCGAGGGATCAGAGGAGTTAGTTTCAACTGTAGGAGTTGCGAAGTAGCGAGAGCCAAGAGCTCGTGTGAATGTGTGGTACAACTCTCAGGTGGGAACTCTGTGGTTGATAGGTGGCAAGAATCCACGTCAGAGGTTGAGGATAGCGGAGAAGACAGGTGGTGTACTTGTCACCAAGCGGAGTCAAACTTCGTTGACTGTTTCGAGGTTTCGTAGGTTGGAGAGCCAGAAGTCTTGCATCAGGATTCGCGAAGGTGCGAAGTCTGAAACTCCAAATCGGTGGCAGGTCTCATAAGGGAGCCAGTCTTTGCTGAGCACATCGGAATTCGGCATTTGAGCAATTTTGGAGATGAGAGGTAGGGGTTCTTTATTCTGGGATTCCCGAAGTCACAAAACGTGATACGACTGTGAAGGAGGATGCGAACAATTATTTCAGCGAATCGTAAATTCAAGTTTTAGGGGTCGTAGAGACAGAACTCTCGACATCAAGGATCATGAAATCGCGAGATCCAAAGTCCCAAATTTATGAAGGCGCGATGTTATTGTGGCCAAGGAGATTTGGGTTGGCGCCTAGTGTTTGTTCACGCAGGCTCAACTCATAAGGATCTATGGATACACCTTGAGTGTATGAGATATTCCCAGAGGGGAAATCAAAGAGTCAATTAGACTCAAGGGTAGATTAGATCGATCCTGAGCGAACCTCAACCTGAGGGTTTGGGGGTCTACGTCAACAACCCACTGACAATTTGTGGATGATACATTGTTAATGGTAACCCCAACCATCATAGAATCCCTCCAAATCAAACAAGTTTTAATTGAGTTATCAGAAGATTCAAGAATGTTAATTAATCAAATAAAATCCCAACTTTTTGTCTTTAACACGATGCACCCGGTGCAATCCCACCTGAAAAAGATCTTGGTGTTCCATTATAACACTCTCCCTTCTAAATATTTAAAGGTACCCCTAGTTGAAAATTCATTAAAAAAGTAGCTTGTTTAGACCTCCTATCTACCCTAGGAAACAAGATAGAAAATTGGGCCTTTAGATCCCTTAACTTAGCGGGAAGGTTAACCTTGGTGAAATTGGTCCTTCAAACTATGCCCCTTTATTGTTTCTCTGTCTTAGAAGCTCTTGAGTCTATCCCTAGAGAGATTCTAGGAATGTATAGAAATATCCTTTGGGGGGGAACCAAAGATAGGAAAAAGTGGGATTTAGTATCCTGGAACTTAGTGTGCAAGCCCAAGTTGGAAGGAGGGTTGTGATTGCGGGACCCAAAAACTATAAGCCTAGTATGAGCAACTAAATTATGGTGGCGTTGAATAATGAATCAGAATTCTTAATGGGATAAGATATGGAAAGTGAAGTGTTCCATAGAATAACAGGAAGGAAATTTAATATGTAAAGTGCCCTGAGCAGATCTACTATCTGGAACATGGCCTGAAAAAACAGAGTCATGATTCAAAAAAATAGTTTCTTGGAAATCTGGAATGGTCATAAGGCGTTATTTTGGGAAGATTCTTGGAAACAATTTCCAAAGTGGTCAGAGCAGGAGAAAGTCTAATATATAAAGGAATAAATTAAAAGGAAAGGGAAAATCGGGGTTGCTCCTTATTGGGTTCCCGAGGAAGAACACCAAGGATGGAACAAATAGATCCCTAAAGGAGAATGGGAAGGAGCCCAAGACCAAGAAACCTTAGATTGACTCTAGGAGGAAATAACCAATAGAAGAATCAAACATATAAAAAATGAGGATCGCCTTCATTGGGGTTGGTCAATAAGGGGAACAT
This sequence comes from Picea abies, assembly GCA_900067695.1. Lineage (NCBI taxonomy): Eukaryota > Viridiplantae > Streptophyta > Pinopsida > Pinales > Pinaceae > Picea > Picea abies. The sequence continues at coordinate 3,836 of CBVK0100240774.1, read as the reverse complement.
TCTTAGTCAAAGAGGTTAATTACTCAATAGAAACCGATTTTCACAATTTGTCGAAATCGATAATTTGGAAGAGGATATGGAAATAGAACTTATGGCCAAAAATTTCGACCTTCCTGTGGTTACTAATGAAAAACAAGACTTTGACTTGGGACAATCTATGTAAAAATGGTTTGTTAGGACCCTCTAGGTGTCTGCTCTGCCTATCTCAAGAAGTAACCATTGACCATTTGTTCAACGATTTCCCCTTTGTGAACTATTTGTGGGATCATGTCGAATATCTATTTCAAATATCAAGACGAAACATATATTCTATAAGAACCTCCATCGAAGAATGGCCAAATGTAATAACTCAGAATCTCCTAGTCAATGGCTATTGGGAGATCCTCCCAGGATTCCTGCTATGGGATACCTAGAAAGAGAGAAACAAAATAATTTTTAGAAATGAAACTCAGACCCTTGCAAATATATGGAGTAAAATACACAAATATATCCAGGAAACAGTTGCAATCCAACCTTGGAGTGAAGAAGACTAGAAAACGATTCAGTATGAGAAATATATTCTCAAGATCTTCATTGTGAGTAGTATCTCGACTCTCGTTCTCCCAGTTCCAATAGTTCTTAAGGCTTCATCACCCTCTGGTTGGTTGCCACCTCCCCAAGGGTTTTTTAAACTAAAATTTGATGGGGCCACGAAAGGTAATGCAGGATCATTAGAAATTATGCAGGAAAGCTCGATTCTACAAGCAATAATGTTGCGAAAATCATAAATTTGGAAGAAGGGCTCAAAATTGCTAAGGTAAATAGATATGATAAAGTGATTGCAGAGGGGGACTCACTAGTGATTATCAATAAGTTACAACTCACACAAAATGGGTCATTTGTCTCAAAGATAGCTCATAGTTGGCACCTAGAGACACATCCACAACAAGTGGTCGACTTAATGCATAGCATCCCAATCCTTATCTCGAGTCACGTGAAGAGGGAATCCATAAAACTAGTTGATTTGATTTCTAATGAGGGGATTCATCTAACAAGATATAAGTGGGATGAACCTTGGGATCCAACATCCGTAAACAAGATGGCAACCAAGTGCTCAGCATTAGCTCTGAAGGAATGGAATCACCCGGATGAGGTGTCTGGGATGGGAACCGAGGGACCTGAAGATCCAAAGGATTTCAGGATAGATGAGCAAGGGTCCATCAAGGGGAGTCAGATATGGCGATAAGACACAAGGTAGGGTGAAATGACGTCCAAGGAAAATCTAGGGGCCAAAGAGACTTTATATCCATCTGGAAAATTAATAGTTGGTACCTTGCGTATCCCAGCTCTCGAGGAAGGTATGAAAGATGATGTTGGGGTTTGGTTGACCTCGAAACAATAGATAAAATAATGGAATCATACCTCAAAAACCAACATTGATAGGGAAGGGGTGAAATCCCTAGTTCAAGATTATTCTCATGCACAAGCAGATGCCATCACATGACATCCTTCCCTAGAGGCGAGTGGAGATGATAGCCAGTAGATTCCTTGTAGAAGGGTGGATTAATAACATTTATTATTGGATGAAGCTTTGAAGTTAAGGGAAAAATTACCCTCGTCTTAATGGAAAATTCATCTCGCCACCTTCGCAGTGGTAGAATAGGAGCGTAGAGAGTTAAATAGAATTATAGGAGCTAGTATCAATGTTGGGATCCTGCTAGGATTGATATCTAGAGAATTTTTCAAAGTCAGACGAGACTAGGAACCTTGGTGGCTATGGCCCCTCAACATGTCTACCCAAGAGGTTATCGTAGGGGTGGTCACTCACTTGTGGAAAATACACCTCGATAAACTAACATTGTAGTTCCATCTTCACGAGTACAACATGAATCCCTTTATGAAATAGCAAGTTTTTACTCGTCTATTCCTCCCCAGTTCTAAGAACACCTGGAAGAGGTTAAGGATATAGTAAGAAAGGAATGTGACATGATTATGGAGAAGGAGGTAGAAGAAGCAATGAACTAGTGGATTCTTGATGGGGGGATGACTAGGTCCTGAGAAACAAAATTCTGGAAGACTGTGGAGTTATACTAGCAGGTTAAAATCCTTTTGGGTCAAATCCTCGAGACTAGGGAGGAGGCATCTAATACCATGCAGCTTCAATTGGATGGCCTACAAATGATGATGCATGAAGTGCTATCACTTCTACCTCCATATATAGTCGAGGTGACTGCTTCAAATCCTATAAGCGGGGCCAATCCTCTCTTGGAGAAAACCCAGGACTAGTTAGTGAGATCATTGGGTACTTGACTAGCTGGTATGGTTTTTTTTGTTTTTATTTTTCTTTAAGGATGAACTTTATAGGAAGAGTAAGGTTGGAATTCTGTAGAATTAAATCCCTAAGATTTCTTTCCAAATTTCTAGTTTTTAAGACTTTGATTAAAAATTTGAGACAAAGTGTTTGGACCAAGAAACTTTTTCTATGCTTCTGGTCTTGTTTCCCTAGTGGTAGGCCAATAGTATAGTATTTTTGTAAATATGATAATTTTCCAGATCAATAGAATTATTTGCCTTGTGTGCCTACAAAAAAAAAAAAATATTACCTGCTATTAATGATCCTTACATTGTACAAATATATTCCTCAATGATAGGATGGGGAGAAACATTACTAGAAAATCAAGAATTGTGTAGATATGATTTAGGATATTTTCCAATTACAACTAGTCGATATCATAGTACTGAGATAGAAATATATGTTGTTGTAAAATAACTCAAATCCTTTAGATTTATTATTCTCCCCCACAAGTTTGATCCAAAATATCTAGCCAAACCCCTTAAGCATATATACACAATTATTAAGCTTTGAAAATTACTACTCCCCATCCTATCATTAAGAAATTTATCTTTAGAATGTAAGGACCATTACCAATAGGTATTCCTAATGGCTTATCCCTGATGGTTAGTTCAATTTGTTTAAAGCTATACATGAGTTTATCATGTCGATTCTTGGTCATGAGTTCCACTATCTTTATTACCTCGGGGGTGGGGCCCCATAATCAAGCTTGATGGTTTACCCCATCCATGGATCATGGGGAATCATTAACATGGTTTTTTGTGAGTACATTTCCTTGAAAAAAAAGTAATCCTAATGGAGGAAGATGCAATGATTTTTGTTTGAGATTTCTTATTGCTTCAATATTTATTTCATTATGCTTCCATTTTCCTTTCCTTAATAGCTTCTATGATATGTTTCAACAAAGGTATCTTTTAAGAATGGATGTATATAATTTATACAACCTAACAAAGATTGAAAATGTTTGGGAGTTTCAAGAATATATGGAAACAAAAGAATTTACTCTATAATATTGATTTGGATTGGATCATTATATTATTTTTCATCTATCTCGATGCTTTCAGAGTGGAAAAAATTATAGGAATCAACTTGCAAGGTCATTTTAGTGGTAGGTCCCAATTTGGAAAATTGGGGTCAGGAACATTTCATAGCCATTTCCAGGAATCAAATGACATTTTTTTGGGTGAAAACTTTCCTAGCATAGATTGGAACCTGTGATGCTATTATACACATTGATACCTTTCCAATGGTGTAAAAATCGTGTCAATTAGAGATCGTATGCAAATTTTATGCTACCTACAAGTTGACCTACTTTAATTTCCCCGTTTTCAAACCCCAAACTAGCGATTTATATTGTAAATTTAATGTATGGTTGAGGGCCAAGTGATATAATATGTAAATTGAATATAATGAATAAAATGTATCTCCAGTTGTAGATGGACACGGATGGAGATTTTGGGGCTAATTTCCCACGAAATAGGGAAGGGGGTGAGATCGGAAGAGC